>WUCR03132445.1:0-16557 GCA_009858155.3 Phymanthus crucifer
TTCTCTTCTCTTCTCTTCTCTTCTCTTCTCTTCTCTTCTCTTCTCTTCTCTTCTCTTCTCTTCTCTTCTCTTCTCATCTCATCTCATCTCTTCTCTTCTCTTCTCTTTTATTTCCCTTTGGTTTTTCTATTTTTCTAATTTCTTTTGAGAATTAATTCATAACTCTAAAAAGCACCAATCCTGTCATTTACCTTCAGTTCAAAAACCCCAGGATCTGTCATTAAAATCGAAGATTAAATCTTCATTTACTCCTTATCAAAATATTCCTTTATCTTCAATTATATATCTTTAGCGCCAGCACACTATCTTCACAGTTTTTGCGCTGTAATTTACACCTTACCTCCTAAGCAGATTCTAAAAGAAAGGGAAAAAAAATACCACAAAATGAAGATTAGAAATTAATAATTTAAGACGTAATATTTTTCATTGTTCTCTTTCCTTAATCCAACAATTATTGCAGATATAATTAATTTTTTTTATGAAAACGTCGGCGAATTAAAGCTTTGACATTGGTCGATTTATCTCAAAGAAATGACAAAAGAGATAATCACAAGTTGTTTGGTACACCGACCATTTGATCAGTTAAGCCAGAGCGTGGAAGCAGGAGTCAATTAGACCGAGATATCCCCGCCCTTCGTGCTAATTACCCGCTAAATAATACACCAAACCATCTTAAACTTTGGACATTTAGATTAGAGAGTTATCAAGTCAAAACCGAGGAAGTACGACCTTCATTAAAAAGATTTCGAAAGAGATAAGTGTTTAAGTTTTTCTTTATATTTGAGCGTAATGAAATATTAATGGCTTACTAAACGCCTTTAAAAGAGAGGTGGCTCCAATACCCGCTACATTCCTCACATTGCTCGCTGTTGGTCACTTTAAGGCTCGCTCGTTGGAAAACAAGGTAAGACGGAGTTCTGCACTCTTATTCCTGCACATACCTCAAAGATTTTTGTACAGTGTTCTGCCTAATTAGATAATTACATCAACCTTCTTATCTTATTATTATGATGATTTTTTCTCAAACATATTTTATAATTAGTCATTGGGGGCCATCTTTACACCTTTTTTAACATTAGCGTTTCTTTCAATTTGTTTGTTGACTAAATAAGAGAAAAACGCTTGTAGCACTCGAGTTTTGGGCACGCAATGCCGTGTGCTGAAATATAATTTTTCATCAACAACATACTATTACAAAAAAAAAAAAAAATTAGCATGTTTATTGGGATATTTGCGTTTTGATTTCCGGCCTTGAATTCCAAGTTATTGTTCTTAAACCAAAAACAGAGAAAAGAAAATTAGATTTCAAACCTTAGAGTTACATTTTCAACAGTATTTTGCAGTTCAAAACGCGTAGGTCTAATTCCTTTGCGGGCATAATATAAATGGGGCTTTCCTTCATTATCCATCATTTTCATTCGTTTTTACCTGTGAAAATCTACTGCACCTTGTCTTTATTTTCATCAGCTGTCTCCCTACTTTACGCCTTCCATTGCGCACCACTGCACGACCACTTTTTCGCGATTTTATAGATTATTTTACTATTGGATTTAATTGATCTACGTTTACCAATCCGGAACTGAAGAAAACCAAGCCTTGTATGGTATCTATTGCTATAGGCAAGTGTTCGAGTTATTAATGAATTATTTTATTATTAATTTCATTTATTTATGTATATTCATTATGTGTAGTGCATTACAAACAGATAAATGCCACCATTCGATTTAAATGAGAAAATAAAGCGGTTTGTATTGTATTTTACGCTCTGCCTTTTTTATTGGAAAAAATAGACAGGTTGATTAATTGGCAAGGATCTCGGTTTTTAACAATAAAATTCGCTTCTTGAGCAACGCATTTTTTAGTTGATATATATGACATAGTATTAAAGTGATTGGCATATCATTCAATGTGAATCATTACAATAACTTTTACAAGATCGAGTTTAATTAGCTCTGCCCTTTCCTTTTAATTACCTCTGTGGTTTATTTGACACCGCAAATACGATGAATGAATACTGGTCAAACCGCAGAAAATAGAAATAGCGACAGACGACAGGTATTAAATGAAATCCTCTCCTCTCCTCTCCTCTCCTCTCCTCTCGGTTACTCGCTATGATTTCTTTTTACTCTATTACCAGCACTTTTGGTTCAAATCAATCATCATGAAACCAAATTTTATTGAAAAGTAGGATATGTCCTTGGGATTTATAAGTTTTTTTAAAAGTTTTTGAGTGATCAAGATAGTGCTCTTTGCGCGCCTTTCATGATATACTTAGCTACCAATGTTCTTGCGAATTATTGTAAATTTATTAAGGCTCGATATGGCAAAAAAAACCTGTTAATTCTTGACCGTTAGCCGCGTCAATCTCGCCCTCTGCTCGCCCACACTACGCGGACTCTAGGGCCTGGGCTTATTGAGACATTGTTTATCGTTGTAAGCAATTACGCCTTTAGGGTACTGTTAGGTAATAGGAACGAGCGGAACTCGTTAATGGTTTACGGTCAGCCTGTGTATCCCGCTTCTGACACCATGAGATATGATCAAACAAACAACACGTGTCTGACCTGCTTTTCAAACGCTGACAGAATCAGAGAACAGACACCTCCTTTTGGTACTGATTGAGGTCATTGCTTTCATTATGTCAACCGTTAAACGTCTATAAAACTGAATCCAAAATTTCTTACAGACGCTGGACTTAACTCTGCCTGAGACATTCAACTATACATTAGTTGAAGAATTTGATCGAAGAAAAAAGAAAAAAGAAAAGAAGAAAAGAAAAGAAAAAAAGAAAGAAAGAAATTGAGAAAGATTCAGTCCGAAGATGTCGAAATCTTAAACATATTCTAGTTGTGACAAAAATTGCACTTCAATTATATAATCTGGGCCCGCTAAGATTCCGGAAAAGCCATTTTCTTGAGACTGCCGTTGCCAATTAACTAATTAAAAAAACTACTGTCATATATATGGCACGAATACAGGACTAAATTTCATATGTGTCAACACATAATTGAAAAAGGGAACACTAGGTTTGGACTAGATTGGGTTATTGGCACATACGACGTACACTGCCTTAGACGATCACTAATGATATTTTTTGGGGTAGAAAATCAGAAAAGTCTAAAAAGACAACTACGACCATCTTGGTAATCTTGGCATAACTATTGCAGCCGTTATCGGTTACAGCGAGTTATTATCACAAAAGCACAACACGCGACAAGCTTGCTGTTTTTTGCCGTGACAAGGAGCTCATAGCTATCAATAGCTTGAAGACACTCTAAGCCGATATATCAGTTATCGGCTTCGATGATCGATTTTTACATTATCTGTAGTGTATTTCCGCGATATTTTTGGTCATTTACTGAATGAAGAAGATTATGATGCGTCATTTACCTCACCAATTTATTGTAAAATACTTTAAAATTTGAGCCTCCAACGTTCGTTTATGGAAATGCTCTGTATCTGTTACTAAAGGGACAGCAAAATACCAACCCTTTTATCTCCCATCCGTCTTCGTCAGTTTTAAATATTTAGATGTTATTCATGGCGAGAAAAACAGAGTGTTTGACACGAGGTGAGAAGAGATCCTAAGTGAAAAAGAAAGAAAGAATATACACATTTTTTTTTCTTTAAGTATTATTAATTCCTTCGTAGTTTTTAGCATTTAAACTATGATTTAAAATGGAATCCTTAAAAAAAGAATAATTTATCAGTTGGCATTTATCTTTCCGCCTAAGAGGAGAGAGAAAATGGAATTCTAGCTCGTGAGTTCCTCTAGTTGCTTCTTATCTTGTAAATGGTCAGCTTTTAAAGTAAGATATACGGTGTTCACAAATTGATCGGGAAAATCTCGATTACACTTCCTACATACAAGAGGCTTTAAGATGATGAATGTTAGACTGTTGATATCATGCTAGCTTCAAAAGGATTGTTGGCTTTGAAATCGTGTTTACGTATAAACAAATGTTGTTGTTGTTTTAAAACATTGGGGAGCGGGGTCTCTAAAATGCACTTTTAGGAAGGATAGCTTAATCCACTGTTTTGCACTAATGAGAGATTGCCGGCTACTTTCTGCTAGAGTCAACTTTAACCAAAGCCACCCAAACAAATTTTCTCACAAAATTTTCATTCGACTTCGTGATTATTTAACTGCAAAAAATCATCTTAAATTCTCACAAAGTTTCAAGCAGAATATCCGTAGATAAAGCAAAAATCTCTTAAAATTTGTGATGGTTCTATTGTTCAAATCCTTGAATTTGATTGGGTAATTGGTGGAAAATTTGGTTGGAGAAGAGAGAGCACTGTAAAAACAATTCTAATTTTCTATAACAGAATATGGAAAAAAAAAACTAAAATAGTGACAATGTCCTTAGGTAACGATTTATGGTTATTTAAAAAAAAAGCTTCACATCTAGCTTAGTCACCAAAGATAAGTCCCAACCAGCGTATCGTACTAACATCAACACACGCAAGACATCATCAATTTCCTCGAAGGTTATTTTCACATATCACTGTCCTTTTGAGATTACCCTCCGCAATTATCTCTTTAGTTTGGATGAAAGACCTCACATCGGGTCATTATATTTGATTCTAGGATACGCACTATTAATCGAAACCCTCTTAGGCAAATACTCTAGGCCTCTTATCTCCAAGACCCTTGAAAGCGACCCATCTAGGCATGTGTTTACTGAAGTACATCTTGGAATATTGAGATCTGTAGTTGAGTTGGTCACAGCGTGGGATGGAAGCCATCCTCTTACCTCTCAAGGAAGATTCTAGTTTAGACATGAAAAATAGGGAACTCTATAAGAGTCTGCCTTGTACGAGAGAGAAATGTTGAAGGATTTCTCGACTTAGCACTCGCAGCAAAATCCGACATTAAACTGACTGATGTCGAAAATAAGGATATGCAGATGTGAAACTGCAAGGGGGAAACTGTAAGGGTTAACTATGCGACAGCTTTTTATTTTTTTAATGGCCAACAGAAAAAGAAAGGCTTTTCTATTTTATGCACTTTATTTTTTGGACATTAATTATCTTTGATTCCCGGCGCTACGTTCTGACGTCATAACTTCAAGTTTTGGGAAAACAAATTGGCGCATAATCCTGACATAAATTTATCTTCTGTAATGAACAACTTCTCTAGTCTTCGTGCTTACTTTATATTTTAATGAGGCATTTTTTAAATTATTTTCTCGTTGATGAGATTTAGACTCTGTTTATTTTTCAGTTGATAACATTGAACAAATGCTGCATTAAAAAATTCTGAACAAAAAGCCATTCCCTCACGAAGAATGTGCCTTGCGTTTAGGTTCCCGCAGCAGGTTTAGAATTTTATTACTGCAACGTTGATGCAAAAACGTCATTGTTTTCACCGTATTTCCTTGATGAATGCCGTATACGCTAGTGTAAAGATTAGCGATTCAAATTTTATAAAATAAGCTAGGACACTGGCAAGGCAAGAAGGAAAACCGGACATGCGGCCTTTCTTGCCGCGTCCAATCCTGTCGACTCCTGGGCATTTTCAAATAAAAGAGCCCAAATGACAAATACCAGCAGTGTCTTCCAGATAACTGCGATTTTCCAGCACTAAATATTACTAGATAAACTGCTGAAAGCAATGCGAAAGAGCCTTACTAGATAAAGACCTACCTAAAGACATTACAGATGATTCAATGACAGTTATCTGATCCCGAGGGCGGAAAGCCATAGGGCTCTCCTGATCCTTATCACTGGAACATTTTGTCAATATTTTGGTCAAATAAAACTTTTCATGAGAAAATTTTTCCCTCATGTTCTGGCAAGGTAGATTTATTTTGGATATAAGTTATCAAATAGGGAATATCATATGTCGATGAACCAGTGGCTCAGCCTTGAAGGTTATCGTAGTTGATCGCTAGTCTAAAACAAGCCTCTTGCTATACAGCTTCATTATATTTGCCATGATACGTGGGGGGCGATAGATACCTCAAGGCTAGCCAAGTAAAAAACAAGTTTATTAATCATGCTTCGAGATTTGCCTGATTCGGTTCCTTTTAACATTTTCGCCTCAAGTTTGTTCCGACGCATGAGTTTAACTACGTGTTATCCAACCTCTTGTAGTCCTCTTCTTCCTCCAGCAGAAAAAATGAGCGTTTAATTAAGTCGCTTAAAGCGCCAGTTGGTTTTATATCTCTAGTCATTTTTTTTTTTTCCACAAAATGTTGAGTGGGAATTGTTGACCCAATCCACACTTGCTCGCAGTTGTAAAACTCTTGATAACACGAGGAAAAAAATCGCTGTAAAGATTTGTAACACCAAACAATTTTCCCTACTGCACTAAAAGTTTGCCGCAGTTGCTAGATACTGTTCATTTTTTTATAGACTGGTATGCCAAAGATATGTATCGTTTAAAAAATTATTCCTTATTGCAACCCCATATATATCCCCTGTTAAAGACACTAAGTATAAAAAGCTGGGCTTATTATAAGTAAGTTTTAATCTTGGTATCCCTATTTTGATTTAAGGCAGTCCAACAGTAATGTGAGAAAAAACTTGGAGAGGAATGTGGTCAAAAACACACCATTAAGTTACACCTCTTTGTCCATTACTTTATTAATCGTTATCAATTTGCAATCTACTCTAGCTTTTCCATTCCTTATAGCGACCAGAGCTCTTCAGTTTTAATATGTGATACAGACCCTACATTTTTTTAATGGGATCCTCTTTCAAGTGTTTTTGGATTGACTAATAATTCTCTTAATTTAGTTACTCTTGTCTTGAAAGGCTTGAACTGGCTATATATAAGGGTGAAGATTTCTTGGGAATAAGGTATTGGTCCTTCTAAGGCAGCCTCGTGGCGAAGAGCTTTTTTGCGCCGTTCTGCTTTGATACTATGGATCGAGGTCATAGTTGCCCATTTTTTTAAAGTTTAGGACAAGCCCTGGAGTTCTAGAGTAGGGAACCAGTTTTACAGAGTGTTTATTTTCTCAACGTCATGACTGAGTTTATTTTTAGCAATTTCATCATCATTCCACAAAAGAACAGCGCGAAAATAGAATTTAAACAAACCGAGTTTTGCTCGAAGTCATTTTTCATACCAATCACTGCCTATTGATTTGTCATAGTGCGGGCGTTTTCCAAATGCATTATTTGTCAAAACTATCAGGAAGCTCAGCCGGTGCTCCAAAAGGTATACTCTGTATACGACTACATTGTTTTCAAGTCATTAACAAAAAGTAGAGATCTGAAGATGTGCGAAGATAACACCCCTCTAATTACTAAATAGATCTGAATTACTTCACCCTTGGCATAAAACACCGATATGCCATTTCCTTAAGGGCTTTTAGAGACATAATGTCTACGTTGATTACGAGTTATCTGATGTTCCCGTGGTTTTTGGCCCTTTATAAAGAACTCGACCACATTTAGAAATTTAGTTGATCCGTAGGTTTAGCACTGGTTACTATACTGCAGAGAATTCGACACTCAAACTCAAAGGTGAGTCGGCCTTGGCCTTGTCAAGGCTTTGGCTCTAACTTCTTAAGTGTATGAAGAGTCAAGTTGATATTTACTCGTGTATATTGACATTCCAACACTTGTAACCTTTCCAAGTACGCTTTTGACTGTGTGTGTAGTAGGTGGGTCATCGTACTTAAATACTTCTAAAATATTGATATAAGTACTTTGTATTTTTGATATTTCAATATTCGCATGTCTTGTCCAAAGATATTCAATTCACATTAGACAAGCCGGGTATTTTGTGATTCAAAAACCTAAAAAATAATATTCTGATCCTTTATACTCATTTTAAGATATTTTGAACTTAGTAAGAAAAAATGTTTTGCTTTGGATGCAGGTTTTTTTCTTTTTCTTTCTTTTCCTTTTTCTTTATTCGTTTTTCTTTTTTTCTTTTTTTCGTGGCAAGCTGAGAACATAATATTTATATTTTGATTCATCTATTAGTTTAACTTCCAATAAAAAATTTCGTTTTGGAATATTAAGAGTTATCAATTATATTTGGACGTTGATGTGATCATTTACAGTGCGTCTACTCCAACCAAAGCCGCCCAAACAAATTTTCCACAAATTAATCTAATCAATTTCGAGGATTTGAACAATAGATTTTCAAAATTTAAGATTTTTTGCTTTATTTACGTATATTCTGCTTGGAACTTGCTTTTGCGATCAAAAATGCTCTGAAAACAGTTTAAAAAAAAGATGCGGTAATATACGCAACAAAATCGTGCAGCTTTTCGCACAACATTGTTGCGTTGCAAGTTGCAAAACGATGTTGCTCGTATTTCCACACTCATCACAACTTGTCACGCGACAAAAAATATGTTGCAGGTTGAAAAAATTTGTTGCAAAAAGAAGACTCTTTGCAATAATGTTTTTCAACCTGCAACAATGACTGCATAATGGCTTTATAAAGAACCTGCCTTAGGAAATACAAGACTAAGCTTTGATAGTTTTAGCTTCTAAGAAGAGTTTGCTTACTCGTCGATACTCTATGACCAAAATGGTCATATTTTCTTAAACTGTAGCAAAATTTAGCAATATTTATGAAGTCGTATGAATTTCTCTTATTCCAATGTGACTTGATATTCAATTATCGTTTTTAAAAATTTTATTTAAAAGCGTTTTCGAGACATTACAAGTAGAAATTTTTAACTTTTCAATGATTTAAAATTTGCTTAATTATTATTCTAGCAAAATTACTACGTCAAAATTCAAATGAATTTTTTATTATTAATCATATGTTTGAAAAATTGAATCAATAATTAATTTCAAGGCATTAAAAGTCGATATTTTTTCTTGAGCCATCGAGGCACTTTTCCTGTAACTCTATTTCAAAGATCGACGTCACTCCTCTTCCTTTTCTTGCCATTTGCTGCTATTGGCTATTAGGTATTAGGTTTACTGCCACTTAAACCAGTTTTCTAAAATGCACATTAAATTCGCTCCTTGAAACAAGTGTGTAAGGTCACTGAGGATCAAACTATGGACCTCTTGCTTAGCAGGCGCAGCACACTAACCAACTAAGGCTCACATGCTCCTTGAAACAAGTGTGTGAGGTCACTGTGGATCAAACTATTGACCTCTTGCTTACAGGCAGCACACTAACCAACCAAGGCTCACATGCTCCTTGAAACAAGTGTGTGAGGTCACTGAGGATCAAACTATTGACCTCTTGCTTACAGGCAGCACACTAACCAACAAGGCTCACATGCTCCTTGAAACAAGTGTGTGAGGTCACTGAGGACCAAACTATGGACCTCTTGCACTAACCAACCAAGCCACACTTGCTCCTTGAAACAAGTGTGTGAGGTCACTGAGGATCAAACTATGGACCTCTTACTTAGCAGGCATTACACTAACCAACAAAGCCACACTTGCTCCATTAGGCTGATGAGGATCGAACAGTGGACTTATAGTCATGCTAACAGACGACTCGGAAACTTAGCATGTAGGCTTAGAACTTCCTTCAAAGAAAACTATGGCAATAGATCATAAAAGTTTAACATGTGCCACATCACGAAGTATACTGGCCGTGATAAATGATGACCCGACAATATGATGAACAAAATTCAACATTTCATAGACATAATCAATATTCATCTTATCGAAGTCATTTCTCAAACATTAAGGTCGGAAATTCTAATTTCTTTTCTTAAAAAAATCGAAAAGAAAAGGAAAGGAAAGGGAACTAATCCGTCTCAAATCCAAAACTGCATCATAGCGGCATTTTTGAAGCAAAAATGTGTCTTATGAAGATGACATGACTCAGTTTTTATCTCCAATTGCGGTGCCCAAAAAGAGCTTGGCCAATATCTTGTTCAAGATCAGCACCAGTATTTATCGGGTGATTTTAGAAGACTGTCATTGCGTTGATGATTATTCTTTATCTCTCATTAACAAGACCGTCTGTAAATTGACTTTTCCTTAACTCGACTTTGTGTACAAGTTTCTTTTCATTTTGAGTCAAAAAGGTAGGTTATAACTTACGAAATATTTTGAAAATAGTAGAAACTAATGTACACTAGTGTAATAACTTTATTCTTGCTATATTCATTAGAAATCACAAGAAAATTCCTGCTAGTATTTGATAACGAGCAGAGATACACTATAATATTCCATCGTCATAAAGTATTTTGTAGCAAGTGTCTGAAAATTTCTAAGACGCAAATTTTTCGACAAAAAGAAATGGTCAAATATACAAGATAATATGGCTACCATAAAATAATCTGCGGTATTAGTAAGAGGAGATGTCTAATAAAACTCTTGACCAGATTACATTGATCATGTTATTTTGTCACAAATGAGAATTGATTTTCGTAAGAGAAGCTTGGCATCAGTGTTTGAGCTTTGAAAATTATTGACTCAATGTGACAGGCAAATGTAAAAAGACCTGTAATTCATCGGATGTGAGCTGTTTGCTTAAGAACCTAGTTGGAACAAGATGACAGGCTGATGAAAAATAGTCGGTGAACACCGCTCGAAAAAGAAAATGAAACCGTTTGAAATCTTGGTTGTAAAGGACCGACTTTTTGCTGAATATAATTTTGTCGGGATAATAGCTACGAAATAAATAAAAATAATTGAAAATTCATTGGCTCAAGGAGAGCTGCGAGATACTTTAGCTACATATAAGTATACTAAGTAAGTAAGGTATGCTTGGTTTTGACAAATCCTGACTGCGAGAGCAGCAGCTCACAAGCAACATATACAGTGTCTAGCTTTACGACACAGCCCTCCAAGAAATGAGTACAACCTTTAAGATTTCCTGTCAAAAAGCATATCAAATCCTTCTCGACGAAGAAATCTATTAGCTACAAACTACACCTGCCAGCCAGCCCATTAACTTTTCTCTTCTCCTACTCAATTTACTTTGTGAGCTAGTTTTAAAATCCATGTCGACTTTTATTTGAAAGAATTAACAAGATTTTTACTTGTTTGTCGGAATTGATTTCTCGCCTAAATCGAGTTTGCGTAGGAAACTTTTGTTCTATTGAGCTTGAAAATAATTTCAGGATGTAAAATATAACGAGAACTGCCAAATCCAATTTTGCTGTTTTGGGTGTCGTTTTGTAGTAAAACAAAGGGACTCTGATGATCAAATGAGCTTTTTCGATGAATATAGTCAAAGGAGGTTATTGAGACAGAGAACGTGATTGGATTAGTGTTGGAAAATATTTTCATCTCTCGAAACCTCAACAAGAAATTATATCTTAGAATTACAAGTACAGGTCCGCTCCAAAGCATTTTCTTGAAGTGAAAATAACGCCGAAGGCACTAATTCCGGTGGCTAGGAATTGAAACCAGAAAAATAAGGCTCGAAAAAATTATTTCCAATCTAATAATCTGAGTAATTTAGTGGCGTATTCATTGAAAATGAATGTGTTAATTTGGCTTGTTCTATATTTTATTGTCGGGACCTTTCTTTTTCGATTTGGTAATTGCCTTTTTGTTTAGGGAGTCGCTGTTTGACACGCTCTCGATTAAATGTTTCCTCTGAGCTTTTCTCGGAGATTTCTTATTCAATTTACGACTGATTTGTTTAATATATCTTTATTGTGGGTGATTGTTCATGCGGAGACGAAGAATTTCTGTTAATCGATTTTTCTTAAAGACAATGGATAGCGAAAGACATGGATATTTTGAAAGCAATCCCCCGACCTATTAGGTTTCTCGCCTTTTCTTCGACATTAATTATATTTAACGAGTCTAAATATTTACAAGTTAAACTTTCAAATCGTACGGAAATCTCATTCTCCCATGCGCAAACATGAAGTTTGTAGTACAGGGATTTATCATATCTTGTAATTGGAAGCACAAACATGACGTAACAGTTCGTCAGCGGTGGATAATACTATAAAACCCAATCGCTTTGGCGTCCTCATCACAACGCACTCTTCGTCCCCGCTAAGACCAAGCAAAGAACTCGAAAACCAAAGATTGGTATGTTTAACCGCTTTACTTATAATCATCCATATCCTGCTCTGTTTTAAAATACCTGCTGAAGCGATAGGCTTTATAATCTGGGACTCCATTTCATTCAAATTTCCTACTCTGCGTGTAGTTATCCACACTCTCTCTTGTTTGTATTTCTCATTTTGTAGCAGTTCATGCGCGGAAGTTCATTTCGTGTTGTGATTTAGATGCCGAAATCATATCTGAAAGTTTTATCACATTCGTAATCTGTTGTAATGATTTCTTTTCGAATTAGTGTTTCTTTAAAGGATTTTATCTGCTTGAGAAATCTGCGCGCGCTTTGATGGTGGAGATACCTTTGGGCTGAGAAAGCAAAAATAGTTGCACTTACAATAATTACTCTATATTACTTGCATTAACTGTGTTTCTGTAATATTTGTTGTCATGTCGCTTGAGTCATTATTGTTATCGAATTATTAATTTCTGATTACATTACCGATAATTTTTTGTAGCCGATGGCTAGACTAGTCAGCATTTTGGAACCGAAAATTCCATTAATAAACTCTTAACAGAATGGTTTTGGATTCTTAACTATTTGATGACATAAAGATGTGTTTTGTTAGGAGGCTTAGATGTACAATGATTACTGGTATATTTGTATGTATGGTTGGTCTATCTGCATGTTAGCGTGCATTAGTACTGTTTGAAATCGCGGCATCAGGGACAAAGCAACGATGTATGTAATAGGTATAGGTAATCGCGTCTGCGGCAAACGAGACAAATGTATAGACAGAGAAAGGAACAATTGGAGCGTAAGATGAAGGAAGAAAAGAAAGAAGGAAAGAAGGAAAGAAAGAGAGAGAGAGAGAAAGAAGGAAAGAAAGAAAGAAAAAAGGAAGAGAGAAAGAATGAAAGAATGAAAGAATAAGAGAAAGAGAGAGAGAGAAAGAACAAAAAGCAATCATGGCGCTTTTTTAACCTAAGAAGAAGGCGCTTTAGAGAAATATAATTTTTTTGAAGAAGAGCCAGAAACCCTCTTATTACAATAAATACAGCCGTTAAATGCTCCGTTTGCTTACAAAATATTCCAAACCGCCATAAGAGATTAAAAAAAAATTATTTGATTTCCAGTATGATAAAAAACTCTTCAGTTACGAGGATATTGACAGAGACTAAGATGGAAAATAAGATATGATCATGGGCATTTTTTAAAACAATCTTTCTACTATTTTACATTTCTATAAACGTCTTTTAATTCTGGTTTATGAGCCATTAGTTAATGATTATGAGGTTGAACACATTGGCAGTACTTATAAAGGAACAAAATGATTATGAAAAGGGAATTTTATATGAAAGCAATGGCTACCAGTCGGCTCTTCAGAAAGCAATACGGTTTAACGCATGTTGGGGATTATTTCACACCTGTTTGCAAACAAGATGCGGTCAAACAAGACTTCCAAGCCTTCATACAACATTTCTCCATTTCTCCATTGTCAACCCTCACATAAAAAAAAATTTTATGCTAAACTAACCACCACAAAACAAACGAATTTAAGTTTTCTGCCCACTTCAGTATTTTTTTCCTTACTTTATTTTGCTCGCTCATTTTCACCATATAAGACAATTACCGATTGATTCCCTTTAAGCGAATACAATTTCATCTCATTACTTAATAACAAGATTAAAACACATAACCCTACTTTTTAATATTTTCAGTCAATTCTTCAGTTTTATAAAACTTATTGTAGTTCTTCCCTGCTATCGTATTCTTGCATATTTTCCCTTCGGATATGGTTAATATTGGAATCTAAGGACTATGTTTTCTATTTAAGAAAACTCGCGTTCGAAAGACACAAATATAGGATTATTGATCATCCATCAAGGCTATAGGAGTAGGCAGATGTTCAGCGGATTTTTAGTAGCTCGTGTCAAGTGCTTGTCCCTATTTACTATATTGCCTCGTTCCTCGTTGCTAGAATACTAACTATCAAGAGCACGGGTGAGCATAGCTGCAGCGTAGCTTATTTGTGAGCTTTCAGTCACAAGCACAAGCCGCGGCGCGAAGCATTAAGAGAGATCGACTCTCACTAACACCGCCCAGATTCAAAATGGCGAGTTCGGTGTCGAACGTGAAAAGAGTTACTTGGTCAGCTCTCGAAGCCTCGACAGCTTTCCTTCGGGTTGTCTGGGCGGTCTTCCCGCTCTCCGCAAAGATTAACTGTCAGCTTCCAATTAGAACCCATCAGAATAAGAGACACTTTATAATCTGTACGTAGAACCCAGTGTCAATTCCCATTAAAAACGTAATCTCCACGAGAGATGGTGTCTAATGGTATTTAGTCTATGGTTTAGGTGTATTTTGGTACTCTTGAGATGTGTTCATTTATGTAGGATGTGTTATCGGCCCGCGTGCTTGCTGATGGCTTAAACATCATTTATCAAACCCTCTGGTGGGATGGTCTAAGTCAGGCAAGGAATAAAAAGCCTGGAATCAACTGAATCTCGGATTAGGAAAATAAATAGCTCGTTCCTAACTTTATTTTTGTTTTATCTTGATATATTTTTCTTTCATTTTTAACCAGAAACCGAGAAAATGGAATCAAAGAAGCTTCTCGCCATCCTCGTCATTTCCTGTGTCTTGGTAACCCTGTGCTTCCAGACGACCGAAGCCCAGTCCCTCAGGTGGGGACGTGAGTTCGATGATAAGTACCCCGAGGCACGAAGCATGAAGGAATTCCTTCAACGGGACGCTAACAACAAGAAAAGGGGTACGTATTCAATGAATGTTTTGAACAACCTGTCATGCAGAAACCACAGGGTGCCCAGATTTTCGTGACATCATGGCCGCCATCTTAGATTTCCGACCGATCATGTTTTTGCGTACGTTCGATGTGAAAAAAAAGCAAACTAACTAAATTAAAGAAAAGAAAGCGGTTGCGAGTGGTCATTTGTCTTCTCTGAAAATGAGAATCGGAAGTTTCTCTCTCGAGCTAGTCCTGGAATCAATATGGCTGACGTTAATAGCAGGCAAACGAGCAACAATAACAACAATAAAACAAAAAGAAAAAAGAAAAAAAAGAAAGAAAAAGGGAAAGAGAGGGAAAGGGACAAAGAAATGGAAGAAGAAAAAGAGTATTATTTATGAGCTTCACTAAAAAGTTTCTCTCTCTTTGCAGAGTACAACTACAACAGAAGTTGAAGTGAGCCAGTCAACAAGGATGCGACTAATAACCATTAATGTTCATAAAACACCAGTAAAATATCGATAGAATTATGTTACGTGTAGTAAATTAAAAAATACCACTCTCTGTAGAAGATTGAGTGATTGGTAGTACTGCTAAAGAGCACAGAAGTTGAAGCAGTCAATAAACCTGATTCATTCAGAAAATTGTCGTTGATGAGGTCTTTGCTATTTTCATACTGCAAAAAATCCGCGGTAACGACAGCCGAATGGCAACTACAGACAAGAACAGCAGTAGCAACACTAACAACAACTAACAACAACAACGTACCAGTAACAATAACAGCAACAACAACGATAGCAACAGCAACTGAACAACAGCAACTGAACAACAGTAACTGCAACAGCAACGACAACAATAATAACAATTAACAACACCAACACCAAGAACAGCAACGACAACAACAATAACGACAATACCAGCAACAGCAACAGCAGTATCAGCAATAGCAGCAACCATGACAGCGATAATACCAACAAGACTACCAACAACAACATTACAACAGACATTTTGGACAACAACGAAAGTAGATGACAGACAGCTGGCATAAAAAACACTACAACAACAACAGTAAGGCGAGGTGTGAAAAATGCTCATAACAAAGATCTTGTTACAGGGCAACGCGTAAAAGTATCACTCACTTCGTGCTCGTGCATTTGGAGACAAACGAGCCTTTTGCGCGCCTTATTTGGTAAAACAGCCCCCTTTACATCGAAGAGCCCATGCATAAAAGTATTTGACAAATCGATAAATGAGTAAATCAGTCAACTGTACTACATATTCAAAGATAAAACATGACAGTAAATTAACTGATAAACTAGCCGTTCACCTTCGACATCTCTAGTCGATATACTAAAAGTGAGAGTTAATCCAGTTTTGGTTGAAAGCGAAAACAAGGTGCAAAAAAGTGCTTTCATTAGCTCGTTGTATGTTGCAGCAACAAAGTTTTCGCTCAGTCGATGACGCCATTTTCTCTTTGTTCAACGCCAGCAAGCGAATGCACAGGGAGCCCGGCTCCAGTACTTGTTCTATTACGAATTTTCGCTTATGTAGCATATATTTTTTGACGAGGTGTTCCGGTGCTTTTATCTTTTAAGCATAAATCCCATGCGGGATTCCTGTGGTGTAATATGAGCCTTCAATTTGATAGCGGGTAATTCAAATGAGTGTAACGCATTCTGTTAGTAACTGTCACTAAACGAATGCGTTACGCTCAATTAAATATTAATCCGTCATCCGATCCTTGTTGATAGCCGTGGTTGAAGGAACAGGGCTGAAAAACGTATGCGCATGCGCCAAATTTCCTAACAAAACAAACATGACTGCTTGAAAACATCTCAAGAAACACGAAAATAGGTCGAGGTTTTCAGAGAAAAGCGTTTTCCTACAAGCTTAAGAAAAATGC
>WUCR03133226.1:0-16547 GCA_009858155.3 Phymanthus crucifer
CACGTGCGTTGTTCGAATAGCGAGGACGGGTCGATCGTTATTTTCGGGCTGTGAACAGTTCAGTGAATTCGGTAGTAAGTTTATCACAATTTACTAGGGACCATTGATCAGGGTGGGGATGGGACACCAGTGGGGAGAGGGGATTAAAATATACCGTATGTTAGGGACCAATCATTATTTATGTGGGGGGGTGGGGGGGGAGAAATCATGGGGAGAGCAGGCCTATTTTTTTTAAAGAAAAGGGGTGGGCCAAAAGAAAAATTCCCTATGGTTGGGGATAGGCCATTGTGTGTTTTGTGAAGAACCACACTCTACTTTTCATGTGGAAGATCTAACTTTAATGCAATGCTAAACATAAAATAGCGCAATTGTATTTCATATAGATTGAAAGTAAGAGAGGGGGGTCACCACTTATATAAAGTTATATGGGGGTGGGTCAAGAATTACTGTGCGACTACTTCAACTGAGGCCACTTTGATATTTTAGTATAATTAGCCAATCATATCACTGGATCTAGCAATAATGATAACAAGTTTCTTAACCAGCCAATTAGATAGCACATAAATGAAATAAGAGTGTGAGAACGCGATAATCTGATTGGCTAATGCTATTATCAGTTCTATCTGTGTTTAATTTTACTGTTATCTGATTGGCCAGTTTTATGCAAGTGGCCTCGGTTGAAGTAGTCGCACAGTAACTACAGGCTTAAAGAGGTGGGTCACTTTTTTTCTTTAATGCTAAAACCAAACAAATCCCCCCGACCCCCCCCCCCCCACATAAATAATGATCGGTCCCTTAGAATAACATTCGGAGGAGAAATCAAAAAACATTAAAATGTTTCGGTATCAAAGAAGTTTTGGATAGAGCTTTGAAGGAGATCATGTATCAGTTAAAAGAAAAGGGGTGGTGCAAACTTATGTCACACCTGTAGTGGAAATGCATGCAATTGTGTGGTGTGAAACATGCAATCGTGTAGAATTACAGCTCCTGGTGGGATTTGGTGGTGCATCAAACCTAGGGAGAAGGGAGGGGGCTGTTCAAAAAGCCACCTAGGGAGGGGAGGGGAGGGGAGGGATGAGGAACTGGTCCTATTTCAACAAATTTTCCAAATGGCCAGACAAAAGGAATTGGGATAAAATGTTGAAACATGTTTTCAATATTGGAAGCACAATGATTTTATCTTTCAGACTGCTGTGTACCATACTCCATTGTGTTTGGTGGAACAGATATAAATGAACATTATCATGATGAATGTCATATGAAAACCATGACAAAAGCAGTGGAAAATGCAAGGTAGTGGTAAGATGCATGTAATGTTGGGCAAATTCAATGAATATTTAACCAGGCATCCTTAGGGGAAAAGGGTTGAATTGACAAGGCAATACATTTTTAAGGAGCATATTTGCAAGGTTAACCTTCTTTCATCCACTGAAACAGTATCCACAATGCACTGCAGTGCCATCCTTAAGCCTTCATTCCATTGCTCATATAAACAGGTATCTGGTAGCATTTAGCAGAGCAATGATGGACCAGGCAGTCAAGTTATGGGTAGGGATGTTCATGAAAATTTTAATATGCAATAAGGGTAACATCATGATGATACTTGTAGGCGGAGGACTAATAGTTATGAGAGGGCTTATTTAATCAGAGATGAAGTGCATAGCCAAATTTGCCGAGGGCAAAGGGAGGGGCATGTGCAGGTACCCCAAGCATAGGCGCCTCCTTCTGCTGATATAGTGCTGATATAGTTTGCATAATTAACATCCTTCTTATTTTCATAACAATTAAGGTATCCAAATATTACTTTTTTAGCCAAACTGCAAGGACAAAATCACAGTACAATCTCAAGGTATGTGGCCCAGTCTTTCAAGTCAAGGAAATGAAAATATGTCAGGCCCAAAACGTTTTGGGAAAATTAAAAATTTCACCATTTTGCTACTTTTTCTGTTAGCTGTGCTCGTGAAGCCTTCAATCACATGTCCACAAATGCTAATGAACAGACAAATCTGTGAGTATTTTGTAGAAAGTTTTACTTCCTTTTCACCATTAGTGCACTGTTGTGTCATGTCTTAGCCTCCCCTCCCCTCCCCCTGTTAGTTTGCTATGCTGGGTGCATCATGTTGAACACCATCTGATAACTCATGGTTCATTAAATGTTTTTTTAGTCACAGATTTAGATAAGAACAGCATTGATAGCTGTCCTCAAGAAAGGGTATGTATGAGATACTATTCCTACTATCACTGCACTTTTCGGTTGAGCTTGGAACAGCTAAAGTCTTATCGATAGTTTTATCAATAAGTTTTCATGGGAAAAATGATGTTGTCAAGGCAAATTATAAAAGGTGCTATGGAAATTTAAAAAAAAGATTAGACAAGTCTGAAATAGACACATGCAAGTCTGAAAAAGGCATGTGGACAGCTGCCATCGCAACTTCAGTTATTTTCCTTGCATGTTAACATCATTTTCCCCATTAAAATGTATGATAAAACTTTAGCCATTCCAAGCTCAACCAAAGAGCGATGTAAGTCGGAACAAAATGAACCAGTGCGCATGCAGATTTGTAACAAGGAAATGGCCCTTGCAATTAACAGTAAATTTGTTGCAATAATCCAGCATGTAGACGAAACCAGAGTCTTACAATGACTAGAAAAGTGACGTTTCCCTGTCCAACAGCTTCCTTTTTACCTCAGACTCCTAAGCGTGGAACACCATTTTCATTAATTAATATTGTAGTTAATTTTCCTTCTTGTGGCTGGTTTAAGACGAGTCAAGGATCCATTGTTTCTAGCAGAAGCTGTTTCAGGTAAGATTCATAGTGAATTTGATTCCTTACCCTGACCATGCCTATGTTGTTTCAGTTGACCAATGACATTATTGTTTCAATGTTTCTGCAGAGTGGCATTGCCAAGACAAGAGAATATATTTGGTTATTATTGGACCAGAGGTAAGTATATGTTGAAAAATGGTACACCAGTTGTACTATTAAATAGATGAAAAAGACTGATGGCACACTGCATTCACAGTTAGATGAAAAATTTGCATCAGAAGTGAAGAGGAAAGTCAAGATGTAAGTTTAAAACATGTTCATATATTGACATGTAGTGAGATGAAGTATTTTAGCATGGCCATTATTTCATGTGCTCATTCATCAGTGCCTACTTTATTGCTTGGTATCACAATTACATGGTAAAATAGGTATGGTGACATACTTTTTCTTACTCGCTTTGCAGTTCTATGTTGTGACCCATTTGACATCTATTTTTGTTGGTTGGGATGTTTTTCCATGAACTCTGCCAATGAGTCATATATACAGTTTCCAATACAGGCCTGTAGGCTGGGGGGGGGGTTCAGATGACTCCCCCCCCCCCCCACAAGCTGAAAACGTCCACTGCTCACCTGGTATTTTAATGTTTTAAAAAACATCTGTTATTTCTTAGTTTGGGACAGTTGTTTTTTGGTTAGCTGGGAATTTTTTTGGCCAAAGTCCTGGACCCATTCACCACTGTTTGGTCCCAATTTTGCAAAAACGAACCTCCCCTTTGCTATGGCAGCCTACTGGCCTGCTACAGAAGGCTGTTATTGATTGCAAGTTGGCATTTTCCATAGCTTTTGTCAGTATAGCATACATGGCCTATTAAGTAAACATCTCTCTATGTTTAAGATGTACATTTTTGATCATCAAAGCTGAATTTTCAAAGAAAAAATGTAATAACCATTTGCTTATTTGTTTTGTCTAGTTTACCAGGAGTAATATTGATGCCTCCCCTTCCGAGCAATGACCTTCATGCCTTGATTAAGAACTCATTTGCAGTTGTCAACTCTTCTAAGAGTGAAGGAATGGCTACGACACTGATTGAGGTGAGGTCTCTCTTTTTTGACCAGCCAATTTCAAACAACTCAATATTCTCTTGAAATTATATTCTTCGAGTGATGTCCCAATATTCAAGCATTGTTAAATCATTCACTCCGAGATGATGTTTGGTGTGAAATGAAAAAAACTTTGTCCAAGTCGAAGGGGCTTTATCTAAAGTTGAAACTTATCATGCAGGAGAGTCTAGTCCAGAGCTGGACACCCACTTCATATCAACATTTATATAATAATTGCGATAGTATGCGCGCTTTGATTGGTCGAGAGCCATGTGTTATTAAAGGACACATGCACTCTTGACGTCACAAATCACGCAATTTCAGTTTCTCTGAAAAAAATAATCTTTTTCATTATATAAAAGAAATAGATTCAATTTTTCTGTGCATCTGTACTCTAATAGATACACAGAAGACGTCAACATGTGGTGAGAACAAAAAAGTCACTCACTTGACTACGTCTCGTGCGTACGTTTTTGTTCTCACCAAATTTTGACGTCATCTGTGCATCTATTAGAGTACAGACGCACGGAAAAATTGAATCTATTTCTTAAGCAACAAGACCAGATCTAATGGCAAAAAGAGACTAGTGAGAATCGCAGGCATGAGAGTATTTTTATGCTGTTTTGTAGGCAATGGTACTCGACATTCCTGTTATAGCAAGAAATATACCAGCCAATGCTGCTGTCATTCAACACTGCACAACTGGCTTGCTCTACCACAGTCCTCAGGAATTTGTTTCTTTGTCAAAAGAGCTGCTGGAATCAGATTGCTTGTTAAAGAAGATTACTAAAAATGCTAAAGAATATGTACAAACTAACCATTCATATGAGACTGAGAAGGAAACATATGCAAGGCTTATCAAAAAGATGAATGAAATTGAAAATATGAAATTGTGAGACAAGAATTTGCTATTCTTATTACCACTGCTCCCAGAATCCTTTCTTAAAATTCATTTTCTATTTGCCAGTAAGTTTTTAAACTTAAAAGCGCTTTAGTAATTGGTAAGGTGATGGTGTCCAGGGCTGGCAATACCGGTAGACTGCATCGGCTTGAACATAATATTTTCCCATTTCACTATTACATGTCATTCCCTAGGGTTTAATCGTTTTGTTCAACAGTTATACACATCAGAAGATGCATGAATATGGATGCACCCTAAACGAAGAATCTTATTAGAGTGTGACACGTGGTCTGAAATGGGAAAACATATTATAGCCCAAGCCGATAAGGTCTATTAGGGTCGGACAACAGACATTGTCAATAAAAAGATTGTCTGGGCAAATTTTTGGCTGAACATTTTATTCAATCACTATTTCCAGTTTAATTAAACTTAATTGTACTCAAGACTAATTTAAGGTCTATTTTATACTATTATGTTTTATATTGCATAACTCTATTTAAGTCAAAACTTGAAGGTTTTAAAAAATACTATACTTAGACACAATAATTATTTAACAATCGTGCCCTTGCATATCTTGCATAAAGGCAAATATCAAACAAATGCAACTTGCAGATGGTTTATAAACTTTCCAATGCAGGGAGGCTCTGGTCTACTGAAAATAAAGCTGACAGTTTTTGGGCATTGATTATGCATGACATAGTTAAAGGTGTGCACCAGAACACAGCACGTAATAGCACAGAACATGTAAATGTTGCTTAACTAACTACCCTTCAAAAGGAAAGGTGTGTGTGTAACAGCAGAAATAATCCAGGGGGAGGGTGGTCTCAAATTTTATCACTGCTGACCAAATCGAAAAACACTGAGTTGATAAGGGACTGGTCATTATTTACAGGGAGGTGGCTGTCAGAAATGAGGGGGAGGGGGCAATAATTATTTTGCACAAAAAAAAAGAGGGGCTAATATTTGGTGTGCAATATGCAACAACACTGACATTGAAGCAAGTTCTTTATTTGGGGTCAATACAGTTTGTGTTTTCTTTAAGGGTGGCGGGAGCAAAAAAATTGAGCATCACATTTCCACTCCCCACTCCCTGTAAATACTAAACGTTTGGGTGACTTCTTGACAGTTCGCCTGCAGGATTTTCTTAGAGAATGACTGATTGGTTAGTTCATTTCCTCTGTATTTTCTGTGGCCAACTGTCATGAATATCACTTGATATTTGCTATCTTTGTCTTCTATTTATTATGTGCTGTAATTTTGTATTTTTATCTTTGTATTTATTGTATGCTGACATCCTTGTAATTTGGTTTTTACTGCCAAAAAGGATTAATAAACTATTACTACTACTTCTTACTACTATTCCAGATAAGATGTATTTGTATAACCCCCAATTTGATTATATTATAACCTCTGATTTGATGCGGGAGAACCTGCATACCATGCAGTTGATGTAATAATATATTCATCAAATCTATTGTCGTTCTGTCTATTGTATTAGGTATGATCCATTGTTTTTTTGCTGAATATATTGCATCGACTGTGTGCTACGTAGGCTCTCCCAATTTGGTGCATACAGCTATTTTAAAAACATGAAAGAATTTCTGTGCTTCCACCATTCACAAACTGGCCTTAGCCAAGTGGTGCAGTTGACTTGATGATCACATCCTCATCACCTGACCACAGCTTTTCGTATGCTATATAATCAACATTAACCATCAACTGAGCCTTCAACCTTCCTTCAAATACCTATATTTGGTTTTCTAATTTCTAGAACGTTTATATTAATAGTAAAGGGTTCATTTTTCAACTTTTTATAATAATTTCACCTGTTTCAAGCAAGATTAAGTTGTTTGACAAGTTCCAAGGCTTGTTTATGCATCCTCGGGTCACTTGAATCTATTTTCAGGGCTTCCAGATAATAATCTAGTGCCATGGCCAGTTTTCCTTGGCTCTCTTCTTCACTAGGAATAGAACAAGATATTGAATGAAAATCAACATTGACTCTCCTTCTTCCAAGAGAATGCAGCTCAATCTGGATGGGGACAGAATGTTGTTTCCTATAATTTTCAAGAAAGCAAGCTATGATCACTACTTACTTTGCAAGGTGTACATATCTTGCATAGTTTTCTTTCTCGTCCTCAGTAAGAATGCATGCACATCTTTGGATCTTGACAGCATCTGAATGATGCAACCCAGTTGGGCAGCAGAATTGGTTTTGAGACATGGTCCCCTCAGAGAAGGTTCTAGATTGGTTTCCATTGTCGTTGAGTAGCTTCTTTACCTCTCTGCTACAGTCATGTCCATCTCTACCTTCCCCAGATGAAACAGACTCATCACCATTATCATCATCACTACTGTCAAGCCTTTTTACTCTTCTCTTTTGCATCCTGTTTTTATCATCACTTTCCTCTTCGGTCGAGGAATTCAATTCTTCTTGGTTCTGGCTACTTGTGGTTGCAGATGAGGCTTCAGAGTTGGAGGGCTCTTCACTGTCCTCAGATTCATTCTCCTTGGAGAAGTTCTCCTCTCCATCACTTTCCACATCTTGATTCTCAGCATCTTCCTCCTCATTTTCAATACTCAAAACCCTTCTTGGTGTCTTTGCTTTCATTGGCAATTCATCTTCACCAGCATTATCATCACTCTCGGCTTCCATTCCTGGAGAGTTGTCACTAGGTGTACCAAACGCAGCTTCTCTGCCTTCCTCCTCAGGGCTCCCAACAAAGTCCTCTTCATCATAAGTGCTGTCTATCCTCTTAATTTTCCTTTGAGCTTTGGTTATATTTACCACACCCTCCTCCTCATCTTCATCTTCATCATCATCATTGTCCTGTGTCGGCATCAGAGTGCTTGACATCTTTTCCTGGATGCTTCCAATGATGTCTTCTTCATTTAATGAAGAAGAGTTGTCTGATGTCTTTGGTTTTGGGAGTGATGAACTAGGTGTCAAAAAGATCTCTGCATCTTCACCTAGACTTTGACTAATGCTCTCAAACACCTCTTGCTCTTGATGTTGTTGTACAGGAGTGACATAATTACTTTCAATATCATCATCGGAATCACCAATAACATGGCAGGGACGCTGACTCATGCTCTTGCGTTTGTACTTAGAACTCTTTCTCCTTGGCGTCTGTCTTTTGCTATCATCAGGTACATGCACAGCTGGGGAGGAGAAAAGAATGTTTTCTATGGAATCTTGGATTGCTGTGGTTGGACGAAGGTCAGCATCATCTGCTGGTGTTGTTGAATAGGATAGTTTGGCTGGAGCAAGAAATGAATCCTGGCTAGGTGTGGCATTACCAGATGTGGTGAGTGGCATGTTGGCATTCACTGGTGTAGGCTCGGCAGGTGTGGTGGAAGCCAGATGGAAGCCTGAACCAGTAGCGTCATCAGACTCCCTTGAGGAAAGGTCAGTATCACACATGGATGTGGCTGGGCGCACAACAGTTGCTTGAGTATTTCTCTCATCCACAGGTTCATGGCTACCACTAACTCCCATATCAATTGAGAATTGTGGATAAGTATCTGATTGATCCATCTCATTCTTGTTGTCGTCATCAGCTCCAGAGTCAGATTGCCTTCTGTTCAACTCCTCAGATTCCACCATGGAACCAAATGCTTGCATGCGTACTGGCGAGGTACTTGCTTGTTTAGCCGATGCATCATGCACCCGTGTGGGAGATGTGGAGTCACATGACAGTGCAGGGGAGTTATCTGAGTGCGTAGGTGAGGTATTGGCTTGTAATGGCATAGCTGATGGTGAAGTATCTAATGAAGTCTCACATGGTGGTTTAGGGAATGGCGAGTCTTGCAGCAGCACAGGCGAGGAGGAGTCTTGTGATGATGTAGATAATGGAGAGTCAAGTGTCTCTGTTATCAAACCACTTGGTGAAGCATGAGTTTCTTTGGGTGGTGGAGATGAGTCTAGAATTATAGGAGAGTTTTTGCTGCTGCCCAGTGGTGAGTTCTCACTGAAATAGAAATGAAACAGAATTAATCAAAGGAACACTATCATTTTAAAAAGAAAACTGAATGAACCAAAAAACTTCATTTCTGCAGACTCTCTGAGATTCTGTAAGAATTAAGGGATCAGAAGGGGGAATTAATTAATAAATACAACAAATAAAGAACTTTACCTTTCAGTATCATTCGAGGAAGTGCTCTTTTCATCTTGAATCGACAGGTTTGCCATATCTTCATCCATGTCAGTTTGATGGCTGATATTATTGTTTGTTGGAGAATAGCCGTTGGATTGTGCTCCCTGTTCACCTGTGCTGACTGGTGAAGTGCTCAAGTCAACCACATCAATAGGTTTAGAAGCTTGATGTATTGAAGGCTGCAGGAAGATAAAATTTTTAACATCACTACATCATTGCTTGGTGGTATGCAGTGTTTTCACTGACTTGCCTTGGCACGCCAGTAGGGTACAACATTTGTTGGCAGGGTTCGTACAGGTTACCGAGTGAAAAATTCCAAAACGTTTCCAGAGCCATTTACTCAAATTTCCAAAACCACAAAAGCAAAAAAAATATTTTGGCATTTTTAAACGAAAACAAGACAGTCTATTTTTAAGATGGGCAACCGAAAAAAAAATCCATAACTTTTCCATAGCCAACGGCCGAAAAAGGAATTTTTCCAAAACTTTCCAGGTCCTGGAAAAAGGTATTATTAATTTCCAAGAATTTCTGAAACCCGTATGAACCCTGTGTTGGGTCTATCTCTAAAGCTGAGGGCTTTCTTGAATTTTCCTTCCTTACAACACCAAATAGCTACATGCCATTTGCATTTTCATCTGAATTAGCCATGCCCAACTTAAATCAATCCATTAGTTAAGGGTTGTTTCAGGGTTTGATCTGTAACTACTGATAGATAGCCAGGCCCTGACATAGATCAGCCTAGAGGTTGTTTCAGGCTTCAATCCAGCCGGTAGCCATCTGCCAAGAGAATAACAGCTCTTTTGGGGCTACAAATTTAAATGACCCTTCAAGTCTACTCACTTTCTTGTCACGTGGCATGAAACGCTTGGTATCTTCTCGAGTAGGCTTAAAAACCTCATACTGATGGATTTTGGACTGGATAGTTCTCCTAACTTCTTCGTTGTCCAAGTCCTCCACATTGATTGGTTTAAGCAAAGACTTTGGATTTTGGTATGGCGCAGGTAGGACACTGGGCAGGGGCTGACCACCAGCACTGGATTCTGCAGCCACCATGCTTTGAGCACGAAGGACCTACATCCAAGCAAAGAAATTAGGAACAAGTAATCCCCTAGCATAGAGACTTGTATGAGTTCTAACTCTCAGATCTTAGATCACAATTCTTTATTCTTGAGAATCAGGTTCTTAGTTAGAATTATATTCCTATTTATTATACACCTGTACATTCTACTATACAAATAACAGCCAAAACGAATACAAATATCACACGGTATTTTTACAGTACGAAACATGTTTGACAAGTTTTTCTATATTGTTTTTCTTGGTCTCCATGAAAACTAGTTTTAGATTTGCTCTTCTTTTTGACCAATCACATAGCACATGGCTGACGTCAGCCTCCACTAATGTCATGCGCGTTTTGCAATCATCCAAAAGAATTAAAACTTTGAAGAATTTTGAGGTTTTTTCTTCAGTAAAAATAATGGAAAAAATTATGGAAAAAGCAGCAGGTGTATAATAAATAGCTTATTAGACAGTTTGGTGTGTAGTATGGCTGGATATTTTACTCATTCACTTGTATTTTGACTTGCCTACGGCTCGTCAAAATATGGCAGGACTTGTAAAATATCCAGCCACACTACACACCAAACTGTCTAATAAGATATATTTATTGAATAATTATCTTCTCACATCCAAGGCTAAACAAAGAAATAATACTGCAGGGAATAAGATGCTGCATCAAACACATGAACCTTTGAGATGAAAGGTAGAAAAAAACGTTTTTGATAATTGGGAGTTTTTATCTCAAACCAGGTGGGGATTGTTTATTTTAGATCTACATACTCTAGCCTTGATTGCATCACAGTTTGCTTGTTCCTTTTCTTCAGCAGTTTCCACAGCTTCTTGAGTGTACATGAGATCATGGTCTGTGATGCCAAATATGTCTAAGGAAGGAACGTTACACAAACCATAATTAGAGTGAGATTTTCAGCATCTTCCTCATCACGAAAAGATAGCTACCATCTATCCCACAATATTAGAAAATTAAAATGGTTTCAAATAGATGCTGGAAGGGAAAGATATGTTCATGTGAAATGCTCTAACCATTAAAAAGAGTTTCCAACAATAAAACTTATTGAATTTATCAAACAATGCTTTACTGCAGATGCATTTGCACAGGGTTAGCCTCGATCAAGGGTAAGATATTCATGAATGCAAACGAGAATAACATATGTCAACCTTGGACATTGCAAATATTTTTTTAAATTTCCACAAGCTGTTCTGGTAATTATAAATACAATACGTGCAATTGAGGGTAACCCTGCTGAAATGTGTACTGCTTTACATGGCAGCAGTCATTCACTGGGAAGTTGAGACTGGGGTATATTGATGCTACTAGCTCTATGTTGCTGCCTATATTTCATCATATATTTTTGTTAATTGTTTTGTAAGTTTCTTTTTTAAATATTTTTTTTATGTTTTTGAATTATTGTAAAAAATTTCCTGAACAGAATTAGAAATCTTTCTTACTGAGAGTGTGCAGGAAGTCCACATGTTTGTCCAAGTCCCGGTCCGACTCACGGTGATGAGAGTGCATCTGGGACAGCTGTATTTGTGTTTTGGACTTTAATGGGTTATCTAATGTGAACAGCTCACGTAGATCTTCTCTGGTGAAATATCTGTTGAAAATTAAACACATAAGTATTCTTGTAATGGGATAATAACTAGTGGTAAGCTAGTGTGAGCTGCGTCGGTGTTTCTAAAGAAACAGTAGTGATAAATATGTAAACTATATGTAGCCGGGTAGATTTCATAGCATGAATTGTAACGACATTTAGCTTACATAGCTTGACAAGTAATGAACTGGGAGACAATAGTTTTTAGGCATAGGTTATCTTGAGTACTGGTCGATGAGAACTAGTGCGTACTTGTTTCCTGGGAGTGGTCCACAGAAATCTGCTTCTAATTGACATGGAGTATTTTCAATGGTATTTGTGTAATGTTTATTCTTGAAGTTTAGCGAGCACACCCTCTGTAAACAGATACTTTAATTTTCCTTATATGGTGCGAGCCTATCTGTAAAACGCACGTTGATTGTGAAATAAACGAGATCTGCCAGGAGTTCGTGTCGCATGGATATCCGAAAGTTTGTTCTCCAAGAGTCAAATACTCTTGCCGTTTGATCCTCAATGTCAAAGTAGAAGTCTTCTTCAAAATCTATCTAGGAGAGTCACATACTCTCACGATGAAGGACCTGGGCCCGGTCACATATACACCGTAAAGAAAGAGGATAAAATGTACTTACTTACTGACGTTTTGGACGTTAGTCCTTCGTCGGAGTAAAAGAACCGACGAAGGACTAACGTCCGAAACGTCAGTAAGTAAGTATCCTCTTTCTTTACGGTGTATAATTTACATATTTATCACTACTATTCTTGTAATGGGCTGAAGTGTTTTTATTATCATGAGTACTGAATATAAGGACAGAAGAAGAGTACAACAGGGTTAATGGGCTTGTTAATTGGAGCACCAACCCCCTGGACAAAATGGGGATTAAGTAACACCACAAGATTGAGGATTTTAACCCACATTTTTAAATTAAGATAGCATGTAAGCACAGGGATTCACCAACTTAACAGTTTTACCTGAAGGGATTCGCAGATGACCCAGTCGTCTGCTTCATCAATGCATCTTTGAATATCTGTTTTCGGTAGATCTTCTCTTCTATTGTACCACATGTGATCAACCTATAGATGACCACCGGCTTTGTTTGGCCAATACGATACGCTCTGGAGAACAAAATGACATCAATCCATGCACCTCCAACAATATTCTTCATTGTTCACTTTATCACTATATATTTGACACTTTTTCCTTTTCTTGAATATTTAGTGTTTTTTTACTATTTTTCCCTTCCTTTCTTTTTTTCCCATTCATTTGTTCCTTTTTCTATTTACCTGTCAACAGCCTGAGCATCAGTGGCTGGATTCCAACTTGGATCAACTGTAAAAAAATTTAAGCTTGAGCTACCGGTATTTTCAGGTGTATGAAAAACAAAAGAATCTTAGCTTGTTTAGCTTAATACTGATAATTGTTCACTACAACTTACAAATAACAACACGATCAGCAGCTGTTAATGTCAACCCAACTCCTCCAACCTAGAGATAAAAAGTGCCAATGTCAAGGATGTTTAGCAGTATTGGTTGACAAATCTCCGATTCAAATCTGAGATTTCAGCTTCAATCCCTGGCACTAAATATCACACGTCACACGTTTTCGTTGCTAAATTTTCCACGCTTTCTTCCCTCACCTGTGTAGTGAGGAGGCAACATGTGTAGGATGGGTTGGTCTGGAAAGTGTTGATCAGGTGCTGTCTATCCGCTGTTTTTGTGACTGTACCATCAATCCGAAGAACTTTATGACCCTATAGGGAAAAGACTTTATATTCACAAACAGACCAAGACAGTATTATTATTACTAAGAAGCTGTTATTCTCAGACAGCTTCTTTTACTTTCTGAAGCAAAACTTTTTTCACACCAGTGGAAAAGCAACGACTATATAATGCTTATTAAAAATTAGGGAATGTTTCCTTGTTTCTGTTTAAACAAGAGGGAAAAGGAAAAAAAACGAATTCTTCCAACAGTTGATCAACAGTTGGTCTTCTGTCACCCGCCAGTTAATTGTTAGTCGGCAAGCTTTCAACCAGTTGTCGAGCAACTGTTGGCCATCCGTTAACGATATGTCAACCAATAGTTGGTTGACAGGTGACATGGAGCTCTATTAGTCATTATTGCCGATTCTCTTAGCTTGGTTGTAATTATGTTTTCTCATTCCAGATCATGTGCACCCATTAAACAAAGAAGTCATACTGTAGGGAGTGAACCACATGGTCTAGGATGAACATAAAACCTAAAGCAACATTTTCTTACTCTGCAAGTGATTATTCTTTGAACAATATCCAGCATTTTTCTTGACTGACTGAATATTAAACATCGATGACCTTCTTTCTTCAAGTTGTCCAGCAAGGCTACCACGAAGAGCATTTTACCAGATTCCTGGATCAAAGCACTATCTGATACACCCAGCCCCTCATCATTGTACTTGGTAGCCAGCAATCTTTCTACGTCGCTGTCTTCATTTTCCTTTCTCTCCTCCAGGTCAATAGCCCTAAAATAAAATGATACTTGAAATGAATGGATGAAAAATGAAAGAATGGATACATGCATGGGTTAGTGGGATGGATGGAGATTATGGGTAGATTGGTTGGTGAATGCTGTTGAAGGTTGAACCGATGGTCTCTGGTGGACAAATGGATGGACAAATACTTGGTGAGTGGGTTACTGAACAATGAGATGGATGGTTAGACTAACCTTGCATTGTCATCCAGTCCCAGCTGCTGGCATGCCATTGCAGACAGCAGTCTTGGATGGTCACAGATCTTCTTGAGGACATTTAATTCCGCTAGTGGTGATCTCGTACTCATCAAAATCTGTCCAAAAAACTCTAACATTAGACATTTCATGTGCGACAGTATTTCCCAAGGTTTGGTTGAGCCTCTCAATCTTGAAAACCAAATTTTTTTCAATTGCTAATCAGCTTTACATCTAAAATTGTTTTTACAGTTTCCAAATGTAGTCTTTCAAATGTGGTCAGAAGCACAGCTAGGACAAAACATGCACTGCATATGATAAGCACAACATTTACCTCTTTCACTCTCTCCAAACCCAGAAAATCTTTGTAGATCTGGATCTGGGTTTGAGACAAATGAAGCCAGATGATCAAGTCATTCTTACGGGTGAGTTTTTCTGGAAGCCTGAAAAGAATGTGCTACAGTTATCACGATCTAGACTCTTGTCCTTACAGCGTGAAGCATGCCACTGTTGCCCGCAGAGAAAGATTTTTTGACGAGTTTTTGGCAGTTCTTTGACATTTTTTCAAAGGCACCACATACAATATGATTTAGCATGGGAAAAACGTAACAAGTTAAGGAGACATACTCGGGATACGTGATTCAGAGTATGTGGTGCCTTTGAAAAAAAAGTGCCAAAAATTCATCAAAAATCTTTGTCTGCTGGCAAGTGTAGCGCGCTTCATGTTGTAACAGGGCAGCCCTCTGTTGAAGGGCTTGTCCTTCTTCCCCCCTTCCTCCAATACTCTTAACAGAGAGCAGTTCCTCAGACTAGGATAAATATGTTCTACTACTGCATAATAAGTCATAAATAGACAGTCACTCTGCTCTCTTACACAAGTTGTTTATTTGTATGACTTTTGTTCAACTTACGTTGCACTAACAGTTTTCAACCCTTGAGTTGCATTTGTTCCATCTTCCTTGTCTGGTGCTGAAGATTTTGACGTGAGCACCATGGCCTTGGTGCGACGCAGGAAGTGAGGATCTATCAGCTTCCTCAAACTCTTGGCCATTTCACTTCCTATGCGCTTTTCATATGCGCTGGCATCTCGTTCTCTAGCCTTCAAACAGAGCAAAAGAAAAACGTAAGAAAACACAAAATGAGGAATGGCAGATACTGTACATGCATGCAAATGAGACGTACAAGCATTGCATTGACCCAAATGCCTCACTTGGATGATTACAAAACAAAAGGAATATGTCATTGCCGGCTCAACTGTTTTGATAACAAACTGCTATTGATAGGAAGAAAAGTAATTGATGGGCAAAAAGAAAAGGATGGGAGAGAGTAAATGAATGAATGAATGAAAAAATGAGTTAGTGCAAAAATGATTGAATTCATAAATCATAGGATGGATGGATAAATGAATTCCCAACTGACCCTAACAATGGGATTTTCAAATTCTTGCTTGAATGTCCTAGAGGATCCTAGAAGCTGTCCCTGTGTGACATAATCAAACAAGGACCACATCTCCTGAAGATAAAAACATTACAGTCAACTTTGCAGATAAAATTACTCTTGCAATAGGCAGTTGTAACTAAGTTGGTAAGAGTTAAAAGTAATGAAAGATTTGCTTAATTCCCAGTCAGACGCACACTGCTCCTTTCATCTTACCCTGAGGTTATTCTGAATTGGTGTTCCTGTGAGGATGAAGCGGTTCCTTGCAGGGATGGACCTGATATTCTTGCTTGTCTTGGTTGGATTCTTGATCTTGTGTCCTTCATCAAGAATCACATAATCCTATGGGACAAAATTCCAATAATTACAAGATACTCAAAACCAATGAAAAACTACTGTTAAACAGCCAACAAATAACTGACAAACAGCCATTAGTTCATCTATGGCAAACGATCAACAGGTCATCTTGGGTGCTATATGCATATATCAAGTTTTGCTAAAGATTTGTTCACATCCAGCTGGCGCCATGCTCTGTTGCAGTGAACCAATCCATTGTTTATCCCAAAGTAACATGCTATTACAGTGAAACCGGATGTTCCTTTCCCCGTGACTTTGCAATATTGCGCTACAACATTGGAATGTTGATTGGTCAGTTGGTCCGAGCAAGTTGCAACTGGCGCGAGCAAGTTGCAACCAGCGCGAGCAAGTTGCAACCAGCGCGAATAGCGAGATCGTCCAGTGGATACATTGTTCTGTTCCTAAATCTCCGATGACCAGATTAGGATCAGTTAGATATTGACCTTCAAAGCTATATATA
>WUCR03133702.1:0-16539 GCA_009858155.3 Phymanthus crucifer
GTCCAATTCAGTCTGTAATCATACGAGTGATTAACAAAATCGGACGACCGCGAAGCGGGAGTCCGATTTGTTAATCAGGAGTATGATTACCAGACCGAATTGGACGACACTCGGTCATATTATCAATTAATCATAACTATTGCAATTTTCGAGGAAAAAAGAGCAGTTTCTCAACCAATGAGAATCGAGGAAATTGTAATAGTTATGATTAACTCTGAAACTTTTCAATAAAACGCAATCGTTCGATTCCTTAGTCCTAAATATCATGAAAGGATTTGTTGCAAACCTTAAAGTATATACAAGGTTTTGACGTGGAAAAAAAATCAATGTTATTTCTGATCCTTTACGAGTTTATCCTCGTGGTCACTAGCCCAGAAATATGACAGCTCAAATGAAATAAATCCAAACAGTATACAGCTAATTAACAGAACATTCAGGCGACTGGTATGTGATCTTTGGCCAAAAAGTGCCCGTTGGTCTGAGTGAGTGCCACTAACCCAGACTCTTGCAGAGTTGGTATTACAGACAAATGTCTTCCATAGCTTATGGTCAGTCGAGTCAATGCCAAACCATATCAAACCAGGCTCATTATCTACTGACTCCGGTCTTTGCAGCAACTCTTGAATGCTGGGACGACTATCGCCAATATTGCCTATCACGTATTGCTGAATGTTGCTGAAAGATGAGAATGATGTGGACTTCATCCTAGTCCCGACGTACCAGATGGAAACTGACTTTGTTTTGATAACGTTTCTGTTCCTTGCCTTGCCTCGTGGGTTTTCTTGGTTTTCCCGTTTTTCTACTCCGTCAAAAAGCTGAGAATTCAGTTTTTTTTTTTAAATCTTAAATGGATTCAGCTCGGTGACTAAACGTTCAAGTGCATGCCTCCCTTCTCGTCATCTACGAAGTAGGTTTAAAAATACAACAGCCAGCGAAGGGACTGGTTTTACGAAGCTACCCAAATGGGGTGTGTCAAGCAAATATAGTCTTCCAGTAACCTGCTTTCGACAGCCGCCCTCTTCCCCCTCCTATACCTTATGACCAGTCCCTGATGATAGGAACATGCAAGGCCGTGAACTTGTATTTTCACGATGAGATTATCAAAGCAAACCTTTTTACTAGATGACAATCGATATTTTTGGTTGATACTACTTGGATGTCTCTTCCCTTGTGAGATAAGAGAGCAAGAATAAACATACTTACAAAAAGAAAGGAAAGGACGAAGGAAGAAAAAGAAAGAAAGAAAACTTTAATGTATCGTGTTCAAGCTATGCTTAAATTTCGCATCCATGCTGCGACTCTGTCGTCCTTCAAATCCATCAATTTTGAAGCGATTGTTTTGGCGATGGCCAAAAAGGCATCTTTGATTCTCCTTCTGGTGTTTTAAGAGACTAGCGAGTTTACGCATGGTCAAGTTTCAAGGACGGCAACGTCAAAACCTCAACGCGAGCGAGTATTTAAAACGGTTATCCTTTCGTTGTTGCTATTGTCGATTCTTGCTTCTTCACGAGCCTTTTGGGGGAAGAACAACGTTACAAATCAACGTGATTTACAAACGTGCTGTCGTCGCCGTCCTGGTCTTGCCGTCCTTACGCGTAAAGTCTCTATTCTCCATTGAGAAAGCAAGAAAATAAAAACGGATTTTTTGTCCGTCATTTTTCTTTCAAAAGAAAAGCCCATTTCAAACTGTACAAAGGAAGCTTCTTTCTTTAGAGTGCAATAGAAAGAATAGCTCTTAATCACTTTTAAAACGCTAGTCTGTATGTTGACGATACGGCTGTCCACTTATCGTATTTTATTTTCAACCGTTGTACTTCCATTGTGACGCAGATACCGTGCTTACTCCATTCATGGGTTTCTTTGATGGTATTCTTGAAACACAACAACTTTGGGCCTAAACTAAATGTGTTTATCCGCGAGTGGTTATCTATCTAGTTAGCAATAGTGCGCTTCGATCGCCTGACTACTGAGTTTTGCAGACGCTAGTATCTGATCCGGATTCTGCTTTACTAAAGCAATCTCGTAATTTCTTTAATTGAATCCTGCTGCCCCTTCAGGTTTTACTGTAATTAGCAAAGCAAATGTTTTTCCTCGACATTTCAATCTCTATGTTTTATTTAGATCTATTGTTGGTTTTGAAGTTTTCGGCGTTTCCCCGATTCTGACAAGACGAAATAGTGGACAAATACCTTCCAAAATCGAATGCTTTACAGTTATGCAACGAGAATACTCCTACGTAATCAATTGATCAAATTCGTCTATGTATTTTCCCATTTCAATACAGCTATAAGCACACGGTATGTGAATTCTTACCTTGACTTAGAACCTCGGATGTAACAATATTTGAATTCCTTCTTGGCAAGAGCCGGTAACATGTAATAAGTTATTCCCCGTCACACAGCGCAAATATAATTGTTCATTTCTCAAGACAGATACATGCTGAGGTTGTAGAGTGTTGTAGACGTCCAGCTGGATCAGTTTGATTAATCGAAGGCGAGGATCAAGTCATGACATTGTTGCAGGCAGACGTCTTTATTTCTAAAGCTTGAGGCCAATGAAATGAAAATGATACCCTGAGATAGAAGAGTTTACGTTTGTCTGTTGACTTCCAGTAAACATGGATGTTGTTTCCTGGTTTGTTTAGTAAACAGTAAATTTCTTCTGACACCATTATGGTAGAGATGAATAAATGGCTTCGAAGAACAGGTTGAGATCAGAAGAAAATGACTTTGTTTTCAATTCAAAGGTCAAACAGCTATCGCAGTTTTTTTGTTGTTGTTATAGTCTAGACAAAGAAAAGGTAGGGGGGATAAGTCACTTTTGTAGCCTGAGGGAGAAATATTTTGAACTGACTGAGACCGTAAGGGGGTAGATGAACGTGTGTGGGGGTCTATACCAGTAATGAAGGTCACTGAGTGTTTTGATTGCTTTCATCTCCAGATTTTGTATTATACCTTTTATGTTGATTTTTGGTTTCCATCAACGCGACTTATTTTACTTGAACATTATTGTGGTGAGTACACTAGTAGTGATTCGAGGGGCAAATATCTATATCAATAAATAAACGAATTAATAAATGATGCAAACTATGTTTGTTAATAGTATTTTTGGTCATGAAGTATGTCTGCCTTCTATCTGCATATTCCATCCATCCATCCACTCTATCGAGAGATCTTTCTTCTCTCATGCCTTCTTCAATTCATCCACTCCACACATACATTCACTTCCATTATTCCAGGAGATGCCATATTGAGTACATTAGTAAGAAAATTGCATCAAATCTTAGTATAATGAAGAAAATTAAATCACTGTTGGATCGACATTGTCTCATTACAGAGTATATGGCAATCAGCGTCGATCTATACTTTAACTGTTAACTATTGTAGTTTAATTTGGGATGGCATGGGTGAGAAGCTTGCAGACAAATAGTCCAAAAGTTACAAAATCGGGCAGCTCGTATTATTACGGGTGCCATCAATTACTGTTTAGTTAGGACCACTACAGCAAGTATTCAAAGAACTTAACTGGTCAACGTTAGATCAAAACCGAAGTCTGCAAAAAAGCGGCCATAATGTTTTTAAGATGATACATGGTTTAGCTCCTTTCAGTTGATATGTTTAAAGAGCAATTTGCATCACAATCAAATCAGCTATGTAATTCTAATTTCTAATCTGCACAGCGAAAATGCGTAGTGCACACTATAAAAATAGTATTGTGGAACTCCCTTCCAGATTCAGTCCAAGATGAGCAATCTTTATCCACATTAAGAGTTAAACTCATTCTCCTGCATCGAAAAATGATAACTAAATTTATATGTAATTAATCGCATGTGTCATATATTGTGAGTATATTATATATACTGATATATATCTATATTTTTAAGGAGAATTCAGAATTGATTGTCTTCGGTCAACAATCACGTTCAGTTACGGGGTTCCGTTGTTGTAGGATTCGTAGAATAAGAGTAGAATAAAAGGAAGACCAGGACAGGCAACCGAAAACTGCCAGTAATATTTAATATAGGACGTTTCGGGCGAAGAAGAAGGCCGAAGGCCGAAACGTTCTGTATGAAATATTACTGGCAGTTACTGGTTGTCTGTCTTGGTCTTCCTTTTATTGTGCTTAAATAAAGTCTTTTTTTCATAAAGTGTAAACAGTTTTACGGCCTCTAGGGAGACCAGCCGCTACTTGTGTTGTCGATAGAGTAACCGCGGTTAAATAGAGGCATATTATATTGTTATTATTATCAATAATATTATCATTCACCCATTCATCACAACTATTAGTACAAGAAAACCATGGAAGAAAAACTTGGCATTTTGAAAGAAAGTCACCTACTTCTTTCTAATTACTGGCCTGAAACGTGCGTTAGGAATCACTGAGATCATCTAAGACAAACCGTGCAAGTCGATCAGGAATTGTAGAAAATGCATTATACAATAATTATATCTATTATTACTGCATACTTGCCCTGCTTTCTCTGAGGTCAGCCAAACATGCGCCAATCATTACAAAATAACATCTATTACAATGCCAAGTGCAAGAATATTTTTAGATCTGCAGTTATTATTTGTTGCTGCGTATAGTTACTTACATGTATTCTAGCCATGCTGTAGATCTGTTGCCTTTATCATAATACTTTTGGCAGTTAATCTAAATGCGTCATACATATTTTCTTCGGAAAATCGCTAAGATTGTCTACAAATTCTAACTATTAGATATCCACCTTCAAAATAATGAATTTCATTACATTTGGAAACCGGTGAAATGGACAGTGTCCATTGGTGATGTGCAGTTGTCTGAGATCCGAGTTTTTTGTCCATATGTCGTTCTTCCAAAAGCATGACAATATTGTCCATTATATAATAGAGTTTTAAAAGCGCGCGCTGTGATTGGCTGAAAAGCTATAATGATTATGGTTTGTATAGCGCACTTTTATCATGTGAATATGTTCAAAGGCAATTTACAATGAGATGAATGAGGTGGTTAGTATGAAGTATAGACATTGAGGGTGGTCACTGCCAGGGTTTTATTACGTCCTCAGTGGTTTTTATACGTCCCAGGTGTGGCGAGACGGGGCCTACGGTTTAACTTCCTTATCCGAGAAGACGCGAAGGTCTAACCATTTGCAGATGACAGCATCTTCTCCCCAGTTATTTTTAAGACCCTGAATGGAGGTCCGACCGGGAATCGAACCCCGGTCTCCCGCACAATAGTCCGGCGCCCTACTACCTGAGCCAACTGATAGATATGACGAGAAACTCATGTTTTCTATACAAAGTAAACATAGAAATTACGTGAGCGCGTGCGCTCTTTCGTGAACAAAAATATTTTCCTATATTTTACGCTCTTTTCTTTCAAAAATTTATATAAAACGAAAGGATCAGGCTTAGCTATGTTGTTCTCGGATAAGACGCTTCTGAAGCTGTAGAACACTCAAAACGTTTTACAAATTACTCGCCTACGCGTCGTGATTTCTCGTGTCCTACAGCTCCAATCGTGTTTTATTAGAGAACAAAACATAGCTAAGCCTGATGTATTTGCTAAATGAAGGCAAAAAGAGGTTACCTTGTCTCTTTTTGCTCGCTCAGATTTGTGGGTTATGCAGAATGCCCACAGTTCATACCTTGTCAGCCAGTTTTGTATGGATTTTCAAGCCAGTTGTGCGCATTAAAAGTTGTCGTATTGTCTACCACACTCAATGGGGCTACGATTCATGGCAGTAGGCGGAGTCACAAGAGATAGCAATGTAACTCTATACTTTCCCGCATCCAATGGAGAATAAATTTACCCGCCGAACAAGGATTATCAAGTCAGTTGGCAGGGAACTCGAGTGTCCCGTGTTTTGCGCATATAATCGAGCCATTCGTACCGGGGGGTAGTGGTGGGGGCGGGGAAGGGGAAGGGGAACGTGAAGCAAGAAATGTTTTCTTTATAGCTGAAACACTGCAGATGATTATTGTTATATTGTAAGTCACATCTTGGTCTTGAAGGTTATCTCGGACTGAACCAATGGACGCCGGATCGAAATTGCATTCAATTCTAATTACGGAGGAAGCAGGGGAAGCCAGCTATATGGTATGGACGAAGAGGAAGGGTTCACTCCAAGAACCTTGCCAGCTTGCCTACACGATCAAGGGATCGATTCTCATTTACAGGTCCTTTTCTTCGATGATTAGACCACATTATTGGACTGTAAAGCTATTTGACGATCGTGCACAGACATGAACGCTAACAGCTTGCAGCCGAAATGCCCGCCATAAATTTATGCGCCAGTGACGTCACGACACAGGCAAACAAACCAACCATCTCATGGTTTTTAGTCCGATTTGCATACTCTGGTTTTATATTTGACAACTAATTTTTCATTACGTTCTGCCCATTAAGATCGCATATTATTTGCCCGAGTCATGCATCTATTTGCATTGATTACAATGGGTATTTTTAGAATAGACGTGCAGCGTTATTGGGAGACAATTTGGAAAATTTCTACTACATTTATCATTATAAACAAGAGAAAGAAAGAGGGAAGGAGAGGGCCAGCGAAAGGAGAAGGATGAAAAAGAGAGAAGGATGAAATAAGAGAGAGAAGCAAGAGAGTAATTCTCTAAATTAAGTAGGTCCGGGATCACGAGCTACGTCGCGCATGCGCATGTACGTAATATGAGTGGATTATTTCTCCAGCAGTCGGATTTCGTCTCTCTCTCTCTTAATTAAATGCACATGTTGGAAAGCCTGTCATTTAATTTCGAAATATTTCAAGATATCATATTCTCCATAAATTTTGGCGCCAAAACAGACGGACATTAATTTTGCAATTGACCATCCCCGTGGAACATTGCGTCCCGTGCGCACTCGAGCTATTTTCGCGTCATTGACATCACGAAACGTCAAACACATTATATTCCCATATAAAGTGTCTGTTTAATTGGTCGAACCATCCTTTAATACATGGTTAGATAAAGATAGTAATGGACATGCTTCATCATGCATTATAGTGCCAGTTCTGTACATCATACATTCCCTTTTTTTTCCTGGTGAAGCTAAGAGTTCACTGTCATAGTGAATATAGATAGATAGATATGCTTGCAATGCAAAGATAGATCAAGATTCAAAACGATTAGACTTGGACAAGGCCCCTTTATATCCATTATTTTTTATGTCTGTCCGTATCATAATCACAGACCATGGTGACCCTGAGTGCATCAGTGATCCCTTCCTTGCCTCGCCACTCTTCGACCAAATCGTTTTCAAACCGTCTAGATTAACGATATTTACATTATTACGGTGTTCTTCAGCATAAATTGAAAATGTCTTAAATTGCCTTAAAATTCTGGGTTCTCCGTTTTTTTCCTACTACATGAAAATTAACACGTGATTAAGATAACGTCATTGTCGATATTTTAGTGGAAACTTTTCCTACTCTCTTGCCTACAAAGGAATTACTACTTCACTTATTATATCATAATCTTCTGAAAAACAATCCTCTAAAAATCTACTGATGTCGTGGTGCTTTAACCAGTTGAATGCTCTTATTCTCTGGAGATCAGATCAACACATGGTTGATAGCTAAAATAAAACTTTACTCAAGCTAGATCCTACCAGAACATTAAAAACCTATTGGATTCGTGCTCTTTTATAATGAGTTTTCTGCCTCCAACTGCGTTGCCCCACTTGCTAAATCTATTATGAATCGTTTTGGTCATTTCTTTTACTTTCTCAAGAAAGATACCTGCCCTTTGGTTTCCTAAACGACCTGTTCAAGATCACAACACCATTGTAAGTGAATTGCTGACTAACAAAGAGCATGAAAAGAGACTTTTTAAATGACCTCGTGTTCCGTGAATCCAAATGGCGAGCGTATTAGCACCTTCGATGTCAATCAAATAACGACTGATATACAAACTATAGCATTTTGTTAGAATTAGGGCTATGCGGCCCAATTACCCTGAAACGACGACTAGCTTATGTTGAAAATGTTTCAAACGCTTTCTAGAAGCAAAAAAGCCATGCAAATGTCTCAAAATTGCAGAAAGCTAGCTACCGAGCAGATATCTCCAGTAAGAGATACAAAAGGATACATTAATAATGAATGATCTTATTCAGAATGTAACTTAAAAAACACCAAGAAAACAAAACATCTCTGAATAGTAATAAATAGACAAGATTGCCATCAGCTTTAATCGGGCAACTACGGCAAACTTTCCCACATGCAAATGCTTCAAAAGCAAATGATTTGTGTGTGTGTGTTTGATGTTTATCTGTTCAGACATAGCTGGTCATGCTCCTGGGACGTCTTTTCTTTGATAGATACTCGTTGATGCTGTCTGTGAGCAGGCTTAGTCGCGACAAACGGTTTGCTCGTGAAAACCCCCGTGGTTTTCTTCTTCCTCGTCTTCCTTTCAGGATATTTTTCAGCCCTTGTCTGTAGTTTTGGAAGAATAGGAAATAAACTGTAGGATTGAAAACTGAAGTGCTGTAGCCCAAGAACTGCAAAAGGAAATGAATGAGTTGGGCGCGTTCCGGTGGCAAGGGAAGTTGAGAGTGCCAAATGAAATGAAAGATGAAGAGAAAGCTGAAAAATGGACCCCATAGGACGGCGTATCCTACCACGATGGTGACGGACAGATAAAAGATTTGCTTGTTTTTCTTTTGGCGAAGCAAGGTTTGCTTTCTGTTCATCATAGTGGCAGCTAGTTTGGATGCTTTGGCGATCTTGTAAAGGACAATGGAGTACAAGGTAGTGATGAGTGCAAAAGGGATGAGGAAGACAGCGACGATTATCATCCCAGCGAAGATATCTTGGGAAGTTGTGTTATCGAACGCTGGTTCCCAGCTCATTGTACAAAATGGGTACTTGTTGTTCTCGACGTAAAAAAGACGAAAAATGTAAAAGTATGGAGAGTAGAGCACACATGAACCAACCCAAGTGAGGCCAATGAGAAACAGATCCTTCTTTCTGTGAAAACTGCCAAGTCCTTTGACCGGATAGGCGATGGCGAAAAACCTGTTGAAGGCGATGATGACAAGACTATAGGAGGATACTGCTGGACTGATGTCGGTCAGAAAGTATGTTAGCTTGCAGAGAGCTTCGCCAAGAGGACCCTTGATCAACCACTCATAGGGATGAACTCTGGTATAACTGACGATCTGAAGGGGCATTGCGATCAAGGGCACGAACAAGTCGGACACGGCCATGTTGACGATCAGGTAATTGAAGGGTGTTCTGAGGTTCCTGTTCAAGTACACCACGGCAATGACCAGGACATTGCCAATCAAAGACCAGATCATCAGCAAAGAATACGAGACGATTCTTACTTGAGGTAGCAATGATGGGGGCCTTGTATCAGGGAAACTTTGGTTGGAACGGTTCATTGAGAGCTCCATTGCTAATGGAATCACCTGCCAAAACAGTTACGAACAGCGTTAGTATATAGGCGAAGACATTCGGCGAAGCTGTTTCATCTTGATATGCTTTCCTTTTTAGTTTCTACTCCCACGAATAAGTCAAATGTTTTTTTTTTCTTTTCGCAATTCACATACATACTTAACTTGAATTCATTACCGATAGCCGCAAGTGTTACCTATTAGATTGCCCGTAAAGTGAAGATTTGGTTTCCTGGTCACCGTAGTTTTCTTTATTCCCATTCTCTTGAGACGTAAGGTCCATGACCAAGACTTTTTTTTTATTTTGCTAAAGCTGGTCAAGTAAAGTCAATGAAGGCTTTCATTTAATTCGCAAAAATAGTTAAGAGTCTCGTTAAAATTGGCCGTAGGCAATGGTTGGATTTCGCTTATCTTATGCGAATGTCTGCTTGGTATTTAAAACTAATAACTCAATTCAAGCCTTATGCCCTGCTAAACGGTATACCAATAACTTAAATAAAGCCAAACATAGCAAGAAATATTATCTTATAGTCTTTAGCAGGTATTTACCATGCTTACCGTTCTGAAGACGATATCAGACAGATAACACACTTCTGTTAAGAAATATAGTCGAGCTGCGCAAGGATTGTAATCGCGTAAGTCTTAACACCCACACGCCGGCAAAAGGCTAAACAACTACTTTGACTTTGCTGACGTTCAAAACTTTTTCGTTACTACTGATAATCCGAGTAGTGACTAGTACTTTTCCGAAGGACGCAGATCAGAAGTGTGTCCATAAAACTGAGGCAGAAATTGAAATGAAAATTTACCAATTTCTCTGATATAAGGACAGTAATGCAGCTTTGGGAGCATGATTGTTATGCCTTAAGTTACCTTTAGTTTCCAGTAGAAAAAGCTTGAACTGGACGAGCAGGCGAAAACGCTTGCACAGTTTCAGTTGAGACACTCGTACTGAAGTATTCGTTAACCACGAAGCCAATTATATCTCGCCTAAAAGACAATCATTTGCATACACATCAGAAAAGAAGGAGAAAAGAGGAACAAAGAAAGACAATAGAACGACTAGAACTGTCATCGTAATTACCAGCAGCACGCACACAACGTGTCCACTCATTCAAAAAAGAAAAGTTAATATAACTTTATTGATATATGGGAAGGTGAATTTCGATTTTGTTTCGCATAAAAATAATCTTTATATTTTTAGGACTTTCTAAATTTAGAAACTATTAAAGATTAGAAGCAAGTAAATCATTACGTCCCTAGGATCGAGCTGTTAATGTCCTCTAGAATATTCTTTGAAGAAAAGATAAATACAATACACTGGCTAATAATCAAGACTTTTTTCGTCTTTGTGTCTAGAGCTGTTTACGGGTTCAAAAGAAAAAAAAAAATCGATTTTTCAAAATAATCTACTGTTGATCCACAAACGAAAAAAATATTGAAATTGTATTATTTTTCACATTACTGTTTTTGATTATAACGTTTGAACATCTAATTGCCCAAAAAATGACATTTGATATTCTGCACTAAATTTGCGAGAGCAGAATCATTAAAGAAACCGGCTAGTTCAAATGAATTTATTCAAGGTAGTTCGGAACTCTCAAAGAAATAATGGAATAAAACAGGGGGGCTACTGATGTCACTTTCGAGATATCAGGGGGGGAGATGTGTGGTATTTTGAGCATTTTGCCCCTTCCTTACGAAAAATCTGCTGAAAATATTACAGTGATCAGTGATTACTCAAAAACGCTTGATTTACTTAAAATCAAAACGGTATATTTGGACTTTTTTTCATTATTAAAAGATTTTGTAATAATGCTTCCGACACATTCATGAAAATAGGGGGTCGCCGTGCTAAAAAGGGGGTCGCAATAATTATCAGGAGGGGAGGGAGACAATGATAATCTAAACTTATGTCTTGAAAGAAGGGGTTCTGATGAAGTCATTCATAATATGCAACTGGCTTCGCTCTCAGGTTTACCAAGCTGGATTTGGTCGTTTGTTTGTATGGAACAGGGCTGGCATCCCGGTAAGCAAGATAAGGAATAATTCATCTCGGTAAAGCTCGCCACTATATCAACAACCCCCTAGCGCTAATTATAAGTTCTTGTTTTATTATATCTTATATAACAAGAATGGAAACGAACATAACACCGCTAAAGGATCGTATTGTTATCATATTTTAATTATGAGCGGTAGACTTGATTGATTAGGGATCTTTCTTGTCTTGTCGCTGACTTTAAAGTTATATTCAATTCATGGCTAATCCCCTGGTAGGTTGTTTCGGCCCTTTCATACTATCACTTCGATAATGTTTTCCGATTCCCCATAGCAACGTTTTAATTCATCCAAAACAGCTGTGTTATAATAGAAAACTGTCTAAACTGTAAAAAGTATTCTTGATTTACCTGGTAAAGATTAAAACTTTGCAGAAATTTTGCAAACGCTGTATATATTCAATATACACTCAATCCAAAAAACGTTATCCGGACCGAAAGCAAAAAGCTGACCGCAAAGGACACTGGGGTTAGTTATTTATCAAATTAATCAATTCATTAGCGTGCGTTAAAGAAAGCTTTTCACAGTTTCATTTTTGTCGTGATGCCAGCACCTTAATAGCACGGACCTGCGTTGTTGAGCTATGAATATTGGAGAAATAACTAATCCCAGTGTCCTTTGCGGTCGTCCGATTTTTGCTTTCGGTCCGGCCATGAGCATGTCATTGAAGAGTTGTGATACCGCATTTGAATGTAAAGCTTGATTCAAGATAGCCGCTCTAATCTTGTATCTAGTAAGTTTTCTCGGATTTGTGGAGAGATTTATTGAATTTCTCAATGTTATTTTGAATTATCTATCTTTAAATTTAGTTTTGAGAAATCTTGAAGCAAGAAAATGTTATTGACTGAAAAAAAAAAAAAAAATCGCGGACCAAGATTTGACATATTCCGTAGCATCGCACCAAAGAATGTATACCAGTTTTAAAAACATACTTTTTACAACCGTCACTCCCCATACGGGGCTCTTCCGTGAGGTTCACTCCACACACACTACCACTACATTCCGTATTTCCAGTTTTCTGATGATGGTCCTTTCTAATCCTCATTACACGCCATCATGTTGTGATGCTCTCAGGGTACCTGCCTTTTGTCTTCATCTTCGATATCGCGTGCCAAAGGCATCTGATCTCATTGAAGCCTTTCATGAATGGAATTGAATGGATGTTTATTGGCGGTATTCCTATAACTAGCTTGTAAAAATGATAACTGTATGCAGTATTACAGAATTAGGTAAAGGGCTTAACAGATGCTAGCTCTCTCTTGAATTGTGAATGGCGGTTTGTATGTTGCAGCAAGTCTCGGCAGCTTCAAGAGAGAGAGTGATTCCGATCCCATCATTGTTGATAGATGAGTTCTTTATCCCTTTGAACAACATTTCAATTTACAGTTCGGATAACAGGTCTTGGCATGACGTCCTTATGAACAACAAAGAATTACAAAACAAACGCATACGTTTTGTTAGAAAATTACATGTTGAATGGCCTCATTATATATGTACAAACATCGCTATGTAATTCATAATAAACTCCCGATATACCTTCTCGGATAGGCCCCGTCTCTCCACACTATCTAACCCTGTATTGGAGGGACGTAACAAAACCCTCAGTGCCTACACTTCATACTAACCACCTCATTCATCGTATTGCAAAACGCCTATCATCATCATTATATCTATGAATAACCATAATAAAAGGGACCAAAACAGGCAACTGGTAGAATTCCCTCGGCTATTTACAAGGATTATTCGTGCGTTTAATATGTATGATATATGGAGGGGAGCATAAAAATCTGCTTTTCTTTTATGATACTTCTATATATTCCATTATATTCAGAAATCACATCGGTGCCATACGGCAGGGCAAATTAAAACAACAACAACATGCAGGCCCCTCTTTTCAAGAGGTTCTTTGGTGTCATGACAACCAGCAACCGTCTGCACGGCGCATGTTTGGGAGTTCGTCATGTTTAAAAATGAACAAACCATTGGAGATTTATCGCCGTTTAGTAAATCTCCAAGGTTTTCATGACATTTTAGTACATATTACCTTACGCATCCCTTTAGCTGTCTTCTTTTCAAGTATATCAGAGAAAGTCGCAGTACACGAGATACATGTTGGCATTAGTAGCTTTGTTTGTACTAGACGACGAAATTCCGAGCATGCGCAGTGCGGTTGCTGCTAGTTCTTTACCATCAACATCAACATTATTATGATAAGGATATTCAGTTAGATAACTGATACCGTTCTCCAGAAATTTGACTCGCTGTTTTGACTTGATCACAAAGTTTGTTGGCGTCGGTTTGACGTCGGCTCCACTCCAATCTTCCATCTTAGGGTAAGGATTTTTTGGAAATCTCATTTAGATTTTAAGGTACTTGAAAAACAATTTGAATAGTAGAAGTATTACTAGCGGAGATCGTCGACATCCTCATCATCATTATTCCTTGTTCTTGCTGTTCTTTTTTTGGTTTCCTCATCATAATATTTGCTTACAACTACCAAAAGAGGGTCCAGAAGGGGTAAAATGGGAGCTGGGATTGGCCTTCTTCAGGGGCTGGTAAATGGGATTTCATGCACTAGGACTGGGATTCATGAAGCAAAAACAATAGAAAATGGGAATGGGATTGAGATTTGGGCAACACAGACTGGGATTGTGAGATTTGAACTGGGATTTTGAAAAAATGCTTGTCCTGGGAAATGGGATTAGGATCCCCCTTCAGGACCCTCCCAAAACAAAGCTAAGATTGGAAATCACAATCAAAAGTTATGAAATGAGAAATATTCCATCTCCAATGGATCGATAATGCCTTTAGAATAAAGTAAAGGTCATTTTTTCTCGAATGGTGGTCTATCTCCGGGTAACCTTGACCTGTTCACATGCATGTTGCAAACAGATGGTCTCTAGAATCATTCGCCCTCACAGTACCTGTCATCCAACCGAGACTGTAGATTAGATGAACTTTTATTGTGATATTTTAATCTGTTTATAAACACGCTATATCAGTATCACGTTGAGAGATGACCAAGACGGCTAGATTAATCTTCTTGGAGAAACATAAACATTTATTTCTATACTGAATGAATAACAATAACGTTGCTAGTTACTTAGAAACATATTAAACGGGTTCTACCCTCTGGGCATCAAAGATGAAAGGGTTCTTCTTTCCGCTTTTTAGTACTTCCGTTGGTCCGATGAAAACTCGAAGGAAACCAAACTACCCACAGGTTTATCAGTGTTCAGAAGTGATCATGGGGAGAATACAACTATCGCTGGCCCTTCTAACATTGATTAGAATCATATCGACTTATAATATAAGACAGCAAACAGCTAAGCTTGAACTACCCGCAGGTTTATCAGTGTGTTTATCCAGAGAAGGCAATCATGAAATCAAGCAATGACAAAGTTAGAATGATCTAAGTAGAAACAAGAAATCGATTTGAACTTGAATGCAAAACACCAGATGGACGCTGATATGACAACTTCATTTGTGAATCACACAAAGGACATGAAAAGCTGTAAATGAACTCGAGAGATGTTTTCTGAGTAAAAATCTTGAATAAATATATTTTTATGGTGACTAATGATAAATTAATTCATAAATGTTTATTTTAATTTTAAATTTTTTTTTTTATATGACAACGTTTTTGCAATTAAGTGTTATGTTATAATCAGTTTGATTATGCATATGTATAATCTTTTTGAAAATAGAGGTCTGATATATATGTGTGTGTGTGTGTGTCTAGTCTGGTGTGGAAGCAACTGTATTCAGTTACTTCAAGCATTTCTCGATCATCAGATTGAAAATTACAGCTTCGGTTAGAGTATATTTGTCATCTTTTTTTGGCCGTTATTATATGCTTTAAATATATTCTCTTGTCTTCATTTGGTGATATTCTTGGGAGGGGGGGGGGGGGCTGTTAGAACAGGATAAAACCGTTCCTACTACCTGTACAATAGCGCCATAAGAATCAAACTAATACTTCGGCGTTGATTGCTCGGTAACCAATATTTGCGGCCTCATCATATTCAATATCTATGGCCCCAGGTAACAATTTCATAATAATTTAGAGTACTCGCGGTTAACTTATAAGATTAAAGGGAAGACAACTAAATCAGACTCGAGGCTCTGTTGTCTGGGAGTTTCTCTTGGGTTTGTCTAAGTTTATGCGATTGGTCTTTTCAGCATTTCAATTGTTAAAAGAACTTGACAGGACTATCACTGCAAAATGTATGTATGAATGGACTTTGAAGAGCCTTTTCAGCACAGTTAGGAAGTAAGTACAAGTATCGGTTATTTTGGTAAGCATTTTAATGGTCAGTTGATAAGTTCCTACCACCTTTCCCTCTCCCGCTCTTAACTAACCAATTATCTCTATGGTTAGCTGACGAGACTTACCTATAACCTTTTCTTCTTGGATTCTTTAATTCAACTTCATAAATCTGCAGCTCATCTTGTTGAACGCTGAGCTCACCTGCCAGAATAAGGAAGAGCGTATCAGTTTTCACATGGACGTCAAATGAGAAACGCTCGCAGCCACCAGCGCCATTAGTATTTCACAGTTGTGTTGGCCCCGTGACTTGTGTCATTCTTAAAGTTGTTTTCAATTTCCATTCTTTGCAGAGGTTCTAATTTTTGTCATCCTTTGGATACAGGTATGTTAATATATCGCCTCCGGTGGGAAATGAAGGTACTTACTATTTATTTAGTCTTAAATTATACGCAATAATAGTCGATGACATCCTGTCATCATTCTCAAGAACATTGAATGACAGACAATCATACTATGACATAATATTCATCATATTAGAAGTGAATTTATTTACTTGTGGGTTAAGTCTGCTACTGATTGGTCAGCGTTCTTCTGTTTAAGAATATGTATACATTTCCTCCTCTTTTTCGTTATTCGGCAAATGTTTCATGGTTTGGAGTGGTCAGAATAATTTCAGGAAAAGTGCTATTACGGTATTATGTTTTATTATATATATAACGAGAATTTCATAGCGTAAAGCCTATAAATTTAACAAATTTACGATAGTTTCGCGTGGTATGGCTTCTTATTTACCACGGTTGGCGTCATCGAATCGTCAAAATTGT
>WUCR03135050.1:0-16533 GCA_009858155.3 Phymanthus crucifer
TGTTTTTGCTTCATGAATCCCAGTCCCAGTGCATGAAATCCCATTTCCCAGCCCCTGAATAAGGCCAATCCCAGCTCTCATTTTACCCCTTCAGGACCCTCCAAAAACAAACAAACAAAATAGACACATGAGTGCTTGGGCTAGCTGTGGTAGCACATGATCCTTATCCGGTTCGGTATTTCGGTAGCGTGTGAAATTTTTTATGTTATCTACAAGAGTTTGGTTTTTATTCACTGTGGTTGCCCTTGCAATGTTTTCTACAGTTGCTTTGTTGTTATTATCTGTTTATGGAGTATTTTCCACGCTGGAAAAAGCTGGGTCGACAACAGAACGGCCTATAATTGGTGAGTTCATGAATATACTTGCCGGACATCCTGAAACTTGCATGGACAGAATCCTTCGGCATTGTTTTTTAACTCATAGATTCTTTTTAAAACGAACCGTAGGCTTCATATTCAGGCTATTTCTCAAGCTTACATTGTAGATGATTCAGTAATACGGTAAAGCCCGTTGTTAGTAGCTGTGAGAAAAGTCCAGACGCTTCATCAGCTGCTGTATAAAGTTGTTATTACGCAATTCTAGGTATCCTCGCTGAAACAACACATGGAAAGTCTGCAGAATTTGGGAAATTCTACATTGCTGCATCTTATGTCAAATACATTGAAGCTGCTGGAGGACGTGCTGTGCCAATATTGTATCCTAGAACAAAAACTTATGGTATGAGGTTTACCTCGTGTCACATGAGGAGAAGTTGTACAACATCATTATCCCAGGATACTACGCTTTGCAGCAGTTGTCGCGATAAAATATGCATGTTGTTAGGGGCAACGGCAAAAGATAACAAGGCCTTGCAGTTCAGTTTGACAGGGCACAAGTTTTGTCGCAATAAAATGTGCACGTTGCTAGGGGCAACGTCAAAAGATAACAATAGGAAGTGACAGTCAATATACTAGTGATTTTTTCCTGTGCTTGTTTGCCGTTCTTGGCTTTGTCTACTGTCACTTCTTTTAATGTTGCCCCTGACAACATGCACATTTTATCGACAAAATGTTGTGTCAAAACTTGTGCTCTACCAAACTCAACTACAGTACAAAGCGTAGTATCATCCTACAGTGGAGTGAATCGTCACCATCAACTTCATTATGGTTATGGTCCTCAGCCTCATCATCATCATCATCACAAGGGACTGGTCGTTATATTCAGGGGGGCTGGTGGAAATGGGATGCTCAATTTTTTTAGTCCCCCTGTACAGTCTTGTCCCCAGAGCCTTGTCCCCAAACCAGGGTCTCTGGCTGCAGCAGTTTTTGACACTTCTGATTGGTCAGAATATCCATTGTTGAGCATTTTCCATTGTGTTTATAACAATTCAGAATACATCAAAAAAGAGCCTCTCGTTTCTCAGTGATGAACAAGGCTCTGGGGACAAGATTTCTTCCCTTTATAGAGAATACAAACTTTGGTGACCCCCTAATAAACAGTTTGCTTTAATGTCAGTGTTGTTGCTATTACACAAGTGTTGCCCCCCCCTCATTTCCACCCCCTGTAAATAATGACTGGTGCCTTAGCATGACCATGTCCACCACCATGATCATTGTCATCATCACTGTCTGTTATAATATCTATGTTATATAATTGTTCTTAACATCATTGGCATCATTATCATAAGCATCACACTATCATGACATCTTCGCTGTCACTATATTGTTAACCACCACCACAAAGAAAGCAGTGGCACAGCTCAACATCATCAGCAGAATCATAGCATCGCCATCATGTCATCATCACTCTCATGATTATATATACACTATATTATTATTGTTATTAGCCACCAGCACTACAGAGTACAGCAGTGGCACAGCTCAACATCATCAGCAGAATCGTAGCATCGCCATCATGTCATCATCACTCTCATGATTATATATACACTATATTATTATTGTTATTAGCCACCAGCACTACAGAGTACAGCAGTGGCACAGCTCAACATCATCAACATCATCATCATCAACATTAGCATCACCATGTCATCATCATTCTCTCATGATTATTATATATATACTATATTGTTATTATTAACCACAAACACAAAGTACAGCATGGTGGCAGTCAGCTCAATGGAGGTTGAACTGAAAGCTTGTTAACATCATCATCATCAGCATTAGCATTACCATCATGTCATCATCACTGTCATCATCACCATCAACCTTATAATTCCCATGATCTCATCATATCACATATACAATATTGTTCTTAACATCTGGTTGTAGCCCTAATGCTACCTCGGAACAAGTGAAGCAGCTATTTCAGTACATCAATGGGTAAGCTTTGCAACTACAGTGTACTGGTGTACAACTTTTCTTTAACTATGCAATCTATTCCCTTGAATGCTACCTAGTAGCCTCCTCCGCAGGCATCTCTTGACTCTCTTTTCTCCTTGGGCTTCCTGTGTCTTTAGGAGGAGGAGCCTGGGGAAAGTGCAGGTGAAAAGAGAGATGTCCCTCTTCTCCTCTCTCTCACCTAATTTAGTGCCTAGTCTCTTTCTACCAGCAACACAGGAATCCCAATTACACAAAAAAGAGAGAAAACAGAGATGCCTGCGGAGGAGGCCAGCTACCTGGTGTACTATCTGGAACTACATATATTTTCCTTTAACTCTCGGACCCACCCCTTAGACATTCTGACTGAGAAATTAATTTTCAGAGTTTTTTAATTATTTTCAGAGTTCTGTTCCCTGGAGGTGGAGTAAGCCTGTCTAAATCTGGCTATGCAGAGAATGGAAACCTTTTATATCAGTTGGCCATCCAGGTACACATTACTAGTCTTTGCAAATATTTTTGTGTTTTGCTCCCTGAGCTTTCCTTGTTCTTTCATCACATGTTCAAGAATGGTGGCCTAAAAGTTATTGCCACCAAAACTTTATTAATTTCCCCCCGAGTGTCGTTTTTGGTGGAAAATGGCAGTGTACCCTACCCCCCCTGGTCCCTCACTACCCCTCCGAAAGTGCATACACAACAGCTTTCCTTCATTATTGTTGATTTACTTTACTTCCTATGGAAGTAATTACAGTCATGTATGTCTAATTCTCTTTTATTCGTTAGGCTTATGACCAAGGTGTGGTGTTTCCAGTGTGGGGATCATGCCTCGGCTTTGAGTTATTAACAGTAATATCCAGTAATAACAAGGTGGTCTTTAATCACCTGGATGCTGAGAACTATCCAGCTCCACTGGACTTCTCTAAAGGCAAGTCAATGATGGACCGTCAAAGACTTTGTAATGGCGAACTGGGTTTCAGTGCACTCTCTTGAAGGTGTTCTAAAAATCACTAACTGATTTTCCCACAGGAGCTTGGATTGTTAAAACCACATTTTAAAAAATGTTCTCGTCACATGTGCCTTGTCATCTTTATGCTGAGCACTCGTCTTCATTAGAATATCAGTTGAACGATGCTCATGTTATGGCTCATGTATCATTAGAGACCTTAAGCTTGGCAAAATCTATGATGCTGACATAAATCGGAAGTGCAAATAATTTCACTTTGGGTTTTCACACCTGCAAAGTCTATCTTGCATGTGGATGAGTTGACATTATTTACAACGTTTGGAATGAAATCTCCAATGAACAGAACCCCAAAGTGAAGTTATTTGCACTTCTGGTTGACATTGCCATCATAGATTTTGCCAAGCTTCATTAACCCATTTTGGTGCCAAAAATTAATTTCAATGTTCCATTTCATTGCCATGTTTACTTTGGAATTGTTAGTGGAAAAGCATGCATATTTTGAAATATTTCTCAAAAAAAGCTTCAAATCAGAACTGACATGAATGTTGACTGTAGTCAACAATGGTACTCTCCTTACATGTTGACTTCAGTCGCTCCTGGCACCAAAAGGGTTAAGGTCCCTTTTGTCCATGTCATGTTGAGCAATCCCTGGCTATCTCTTAACATTATGTCTTCATGTTAGATTTCAGTGACAGTCGAATGTTCAGCAAGGCACCACAGGATGTGATCAAAGCAGTGCAGCACTCAAGCATTACCATGAACAACCATCATTGGGGAGTTACTCCAGAGGTGTGTTATTCCAAACAGGGATGTAGAGGCGGCTATCATAGGAGGTGCACTGTACCTCCAAATCTCCCACCAAATCTACTTGAGTCCAAGACAATTAATTAAATTTTGATACCAAGAGCAAAATGTTTTTTTGGGGAGGTGGTGGGGGTAGGTGCCCCCATACTACCCCAGTGATCACTCTTCTTGTCTCATATAACAATCAAAGAATAACATGATATTGGTCACAAATGTTGGTGATTAGAGTATCCTTTGGGGAGCATGGGTAGCTTGGCGGTGAGAGCGCTTGTCTCTCACCACTATGGTTCTGGGTTGGATTCCCGGACCCGGCATCATATGAGTTGAGTTTGTTGGTTCTCTCCTGTGCTTTGAGGGTTTTTCTCCGGGTTCTCTGGTTTTCCTCCTTCCACAAAAACCAAACCTGATTCGATTTAGGCTGTGCTCCGTGGCCAGACATGAGTCGTATGGCGGCAGCCAGAGGCGCCCTGGTATGCCTTCGACTCAGCCACGTTGAGCTGCATCCCCGCAAATTAGCTACGGTACTAGGCTGCAAGTGGGATGATTAGCCAACCCAATTCATTTATTTATTTTACTAACTTGATATTACTGCAAGATGGAATTGGAAGTAACTCTTAGTAGATCCTCATGACACCTGGTTTACCCACAGTTTGTAATTCTGGGCAATACTTAATATTTTGCAATCTACTGCAGTAGTATAGTAGGTTAAGATTTGTATTATATATTTGCAGAATTTTCGCAAGGAGAAAAGTCTGGCTAGCTTTTACCGGATAGTTTCAACAAACAGGGACAGAAAAGGCATTGAATTTGTTTCCACAGTGGAAAGTAAGGCTATTAAGTTATAAAACTTAATTTAACATCATCAATCCTCTTACAAATTATATCAGTGAGAACTGCAGACAAAACAGATGATAGCAAATATTATTTTCATCTTTAAAAAAAAATAGCAGCTATCACACCGTGAGACATTTGGATTTCATGAGGGCTGGAAAGATTACATGTGAAATAAAATTTACTGCACAGATGGTTATAAAATTTCATACTCGTATTTTAGGTATTAAATATCCCATATATGGGGTTCAATGGCATCCAGAAAAGAACCAGTTTGAGTGGACAACCAGAGAATCAATACCACACTCTAGTGATGCTATTCACCTTGGCCAGTACATGGCAAATTTTCTTGTTGATCAAGGTAAGCCAGTTTTCCTTGTTTCAAGCAAATGCAGGCTTGCATTTCTGGAGATTATGCATTTTATAGTTGCAATACTTTTATTATCACTCCTGGGGTAAATTTTCTCATTTTCTCAAAAAATGAAGCTTGTTACAGTATATCACTAATCATCACTGCAAGTACAGCAGTGGAGCAGCTCAATGGAGGAGCGAACTGAAAGCATGTGATGGGTGGCATGGGTGGCGTCTCACCTCTCACCTCAGGTCCCAGGTTAGAGCCCCGGCTTGGGCAGGATCATATGTGAGTTGAGTTTGTTTGATGTGTTGTGCCACGATGGTTTTCTCCAGGTTCTCCGGTTTTCCTCCCTCTATAAAAATCAACATGTGAGTGAGTGTTGTGTGCTAAAATAGAAAACGTAGTCAGTGGTAGTGATAGTGAGCGAAAAGCAGGCCCACATCAGGGAAAGCTGCCAACATAATCAGCCTGCTCTAACAAATAATTTGATTATTATTATGGTGCCTCTGGCCTGCTATAGAGTCCATGCATGAGCACAGTTCTGGAGCACAGCTTACCAGTTTGAATCCGTTGAGGGAGGAAAACTGGAGAGACGTAAAATCCCTCCGAGTCAGATAGAGACCCAGCCAACTCAACTCATGTGGGGCAACTGGGATTCAAAAGCCAGACCTCAGAGATGAGAAACGAGCATTTTACCAAAACAGCACCATCCTGACTCCACACCAAGATTTCAACCATTATCGTTGAAGTGAGACCCTCAACGTTCAATGTCTCTTTCACCAACCAGTATTTCACTGACCATCATTTAAAGACTGAAATTGAAAAAATGATATTAAATTCTTGCCTTGAGTGGGAGATTTTAGACTCCATGAAAAATATTCTTTGTCTGTTCTAAAATGTTTGATTCAGTCTCAAATTTCACTCAAGATATTGCTTTTTTACGTCATTCTTTTGATTGCCAGTCGTCAATACTGGTCGGCAAACGAGACATTGGACTTTGGGGTTGCACTTCAACAATAATGGTTGTAAACTTTGGAAGCTAAATATCCTTTACTTTGTATATTCCCAGCACGCATGAATAATCACCGTTTTCCAAGCCAAGAAGAAGAAGATGCTGCTTTAATTTACAACTACAACCCTACCTACACAGGACACTTCTCAAACTTCACACAGTGCTATTACTTTTAATTTCATTTAAAATATTATTAATTTGTAATTATATTAACAAGATAAAAGTATCAAATCTCTTGCAAAAAAAAATTCAACCCATCAAAATATTTTTATGAAAAATTTTCTAATGCTTACAGTTTGTTAACATTTACAAATACCTGGCAAATTCTTTTGATATTGAAAGACAGACTGATTTATTTGATTCACAAATATGTTGGGTATTAAATCTCACTGGATTGCCACGAAAAATAGAAGTTTAAAGCCCTGTTGACGTCACAGTCGGCAGCTAACGTGATTCGTAACAGTTCACGTCTTGGTATTGAATCACCTAAGATTTCTGTTAGTTCTTGCATACATTTTTCAATTTTAGTTTCGTGATGTCCCTGCTGTGAATACTGTTCAAATAAGTGCCTTCTTGTAAGCTCTTCAAGGTTTGGTAGCTAAAAAAAGAATTGATTATTTATTGGAGATTGTCTTTCATAAATTGGATCCTGGAATTACAGCACGCTGCCAGCAGACAAAGATTTTTGATGAATTTTTGGCACTTTTTTCAAAGCCACCGCATACAATATGATTTAGCATGGGGAAAATGCAACAAGTTAATGAGATGGGCTTGTGTAAACATGATTCGGTGATGTTAAATGCAAAAATTAACGCTGACCTCAACGTTACAGCTGTATGAATCAGAAAACAATTTATTAACACGTTCCTGCCTCAAGTTAAGGGGTAGGCAGGGTTCATACGGGTTTTGGAAAGTCTTGGAAATTAATAATACCTTTTTCCAGGACCTGGAAAGTTCTGGAAAAATTCCTTTTTTGGCCGCTGGCTATGGAAAAGTTATGGATTTTTTTCGGTTGCCCATCTCAAAATAGACTGTCTTGTTTTCGTTTAAAAACGGCAAAATATTTTTTTTTGCTTTTGTGGTTTTGGAAATTTGAGTAAATGGCTCTGGAAACGTTTTGGAAAAGCTTTGGAATTTTTCACTCAATAACCTGTACGAACCCTGGGTAGGTCACATGGCCTGTTAGCTCAAGCCATCCATTGTCTGCCCATTTTGTACCCCATTCCACTGTACCTTTAATGATTCCAATTCTTTGCTTTTCATTTTTTCTTTGATTCTGCAAATAAACAAATGATATAAATAAATTATCAACATATTATTAAGATACCTTGTTAAGTAGTGTTTACAACACGAGCTGAAGGCAAGCGATTATAGATTCTGATACAACACAGACTCTCTGGCAAATTATTTTATTTAGCACTAAAATTTCAAAGATTGAGCTATTTTTTGCCACTGTAGTTCAAAATCGAGACAAGTTGCTGGGCATGACAAACGCAAGCCTTAGAATTGCTATATTTGCCGTAACTCCAACCTTGACTTGGAGCATTTGTTTCACGGTCACTGAACAAGACCTGGAGCAATTATTATGCGGACTAACTACGGTATATCCCCATTATCTCACACCCAGAACCCACATTCCTGTTGGTCAGCAGAAGGGAGAGGCTTTGCTTGCAGCCATTTTGGGGAGTAAATTGTGGAACAAAATTTGAAATTGTGAAGCTATAGCCTCCTCCGCAGAAACCTCTTATTGAACTTCCCTGAGTTCTCATTCTTGAACTTGATTTTGGCTTTCCTGTGTCTCATGACAGCTTAGTGACTGGGTCTCCCCAACAAAAAAAAGAAGCCTACCAACCCATCCCATAAATTATCTTTTTGAGGATGGAAAAAACGTTATTGAAAATTACCGACACATACTTTAAACTTTCTAGATGTCTTTTGGCCTCTTGTTGTAGCTCAGGTGTTAGTCTGTTAAATTCCTCAGTTTCCAAGTAGAACTCTGGGTTTGTCATGAAATCCATGCACTTACTCTATGAAACAAAAATTTCGAAAAAAAGTTCAGACAGGAATTCTCCACAAGGAAAAATTTTACTGCATGCTTGCTATGGGTTCCCTGTGGTAACAAGATATTCCCATGGGTAGTACCCTGGGTGCCTTTGCATGTCGAGATCTACCACTGCATGTCCAAAATCCTGCAATATATGGCAGGCAATCCCTCCTCATATTACTCTCTCCACACAGGAAACCCAAAGCAATGGTGGCCTGCAGAGACAGTAGAGGTTGTCGTACGACTTCCATATATGGATGTCCATATAAACGGCTCTCATGTACACATAGAAGGCAATAAATTATGCATGCAATAGCATGTACATATACAGGGTTATTAATATGCTTCATTCTATAAATACGAAAAAATATTAGGTTCATTCAAGCGAAATGACTTCATAGTCTAACGGTTAGGTTTAGGGTAAATGATAGGGATATGCAATCAATAGTTCTGGATTCGAATCTTAAAATTATAAATTTTTTTTTCACTTCTAATTGAGGAAGAATTGAGTCTTTGAGTCCTTTCCTCTCCTATAGGTACATGAGAGCCGTGTATATGTACATCCATATATGGAAGTCGTACGACATATGCCTCTCTGCAGAGAAGGCCAATCTCGTTCCAAGATCCCGCATTCCCTTGGTCCCAGCACCAAGAAACAAGAGGCTCTGGTTGCAGCCTTTTTTGACGCATTCTTATTGGTTGAAAAGACAACCAAAAATGCTCAACAACAGAAAGTACTCTATCGTCTTTTCAATGAATCAGAATGCTTCAAAAACGGCTGCAACCAGAACCAAACCAAATTATTGTATGTTATTTTTTTGCGAAATGCAGTTGGTTGAATGTTGCCTATAGGCATGTGTGGTGCACTAGTTATCATGCTATTTCACTGGACAGCTCATTTGCATGCAAAACATTGCTTAATGTGATATCCCTCTATTAATCTTCTCTCAAAATACCTTGAGTCGTTGAGCATTGTACCTGTCGGCCATACTCAACAGATACAACACTGTATCATCACTGATACACGTACATAACGACATTTCACATGCATCTTTCATGTGATTCACCTGGTAAAAACCAATAGGCCTTGATTAATTCATTAAATACTGTATTATAAAATATACTGTCAGTGATAGATTGTAAAGTTGAGACCACTGTATTGTAATTAAAATATGGACACTACATCTTGTGAATCCCTGGGGGTACTCGACCGTGTTTTGGATAGGGATATGCTGCCAGAGCTCTAAAACCCTGACCCTATTTAAGACACAAGTAAAAATTCCATACCCTATTGAAGACAAATCTGAAAAATGGAGCCGATATAGACTGGAAGGAAATTGGATACTCTAGTGACTGTTCTAAGACAAGCATTTTACCCATCGATCGTACCCTATCCAAGACACAAAAACTTCTATCTAGGTATCATTTCAAAATTATAGACCCTGTTTATAAGACAATTACCCCTATACCCAACAATATTATACCCCATCCAGCAGCAGTACCCTTCCTCCCTGAGTTGGTAATATGATAGACCTTTGTCTAATTTACCTCGTACATATCTGTTAGCATCATCATCTCAACTAGCTGGTCAGTACTCAGACCATCCATATTTATTGTGCCACTGTACAAACACTCAAGAAATTTATGGAATAAATATGGATTGGTGCTTGGCACCAAAATTGTTCTGAAAAGAAAGAGCAAGGTGAACATAAAATGTTACTGCCAGATTAATTTTTAGCTGGTAACAAGATAAAGGTTTTTCTGGGACATTTTGAAAGGAAGGCATAGTGCATGACGTTAATGTCTCTCACCACTCATTGGCCCTGGTTTGATTACCAGACTCTGGACCATATTATAGTCGTACACTTAGTGTACCAATTGTGTTTCCAACGCAAATACCAACGTTGCAATTTGATCAGAAAATGTTCCAACTTGCATTGGAAATGAAGGACTGGTATGACTGTAAGTAAGTCAAGTTTATTGATTCTCTCCCTTGCCCTAAAAATCAACCCTTAATCCAATCTCTGCTGTGTTGTGTCCAGGCAACAGTTGCTCTTGAACCAGCCACGTTGAGCTGTGATTTTGTAATCCATTTAACAAGCTGCACATAAGGAAAGAATAACCAGCTACTCCAAGTTATCAACACATACCTATCTATAGACTCCTTCATTCCACTTAAGAGAGCACATTTGAAGAAGGTACATTGTGCTGCTAGAACAACACGATGGGCTTTAAATCTGACGACATTATCCTCTGTATTTCTATTTTCATTTTCCTTGAATTCCACTGTCGAGAATCCCAAACGCTTGTCCTCTCCAGACTTTCCCTCCATGCTGGAGCAGGCCTGGGAGCTTAAAGGTTCAAAGGCATCTTTGTTGTCTGTCTTGTTATTTGAGGTAGGATCACCAACAACAAATGTCATGTCGGCATATTTACCAGACACTAATAATTTTGCTACTTCTGTGGCAAGCTGACTATCAATGGCTGAGTCACTTGATGTGGAATTAAATTTTGAGCGATTCTGGAAATAAAAATATAATATTGAAATTTTATTAAGTAACCTTATTCGAGTTGACCTCTTTATAGCCCACAGATGGATCCCCCAGATTATAGCCTCTAGAGGGATAGTATTTCCTGCAGCCATTTTTAGTGTCGGTCATCACGCAACACTCCCTGGAGAGAGAGCGTTGTGTAACGATTGACACTAAAAACAGCTGCAGGGGAGACTACTCAAGATTTCAAGATTTATAGATACCAATTTTATAACCTAAGTGAAAATAAGTCTGATTTATTTGTACTCCTGCAAAGGGTGTATTATGAAAATAAATCTGACAGAGACAGATATCTTTAATTTATAAATAATTATTAATTATCATCAAGTAACACCTCAGTCACTACTGGTAACAAATCCCACATGGGATTTGATCTTTTGGTAATCTGGGCTTGGGGTGGTATTTTCAATCATTATCATACCCTTGGTTTTTGTTTTGGTACAGGAGGTGGGCCTGGTGTTGTCGACACACTCCCCTGTGGTGGGGTTTCCAGTAATTTCAAATCTTTCATCGCCCTATTAAATGACGCGTGATTAACCAGATGGCACATGCGGTCAATAGATGGTTGTAGTGCACTCTGGTTTTGCTGTACTCTCTCCAGCAGCCAAGACTGTAAAAACATATAGAAGACAATCATTTTTCCCACAATTTGAACACTCCTTACATTACCACCCAATTGACAAGGCTTCCAAGGATCGAATTAGATTTTAGGAGTTGGTTTTTGCAGAGGGAGGAAAACTGGAGTACCCATCATCAGCATTGCACACTTGGTGTGACCTGATTTCCTTGAAATTTCAAAACATTTGCAAGCAATTTTTCAGCTATGTTCACACAATACAATCTTTTGCACACAATGTTGCAACAATAGAGTGCAATCTAATTTCAAATGGTTGCATGTAGTGTTGCATACGACACAAGTAGGTCACATGCTGCAACAGTCATTGTTATGGTTGCTGCAGGTGCAATGTTGCACACCATTCACCTTAATTAAATTTTATTATCAGAGCAGCTTTACCATTCTAATAATAAATAAATAAATAATAATAAGATATAGATAATATTAATATAAAAAAATACTCAAATGCGATGAAAATCAGCTCATACTACAGTACAGTCCATAAACATATTGAATACATTTGATCGCAGGCAAATCACATGCTTATTGCACCATGTGCTCACAATTTGCAAGCACGATTTGATTGCAATTTGTTCGCACTTTTCTCTATTGTTGCTTGCAATTTGATTGCGACCGCATGTGCTCGCGCACATATTGGCCGAGCAAAATCATCAACACTTTAATTCTAGAATGTATTCATTACGATCCTGTCAGATTTTTACTTACAACTCGTGCTGTTCCAACTTTAAATAGACTCTTCCATGCTTTGAACTTGAAATGGGTTTCAAACAAATTTGGGAATTTTTCCAGTGAGGGAAGATATAAACCATCAATCTAGTGAATGAAATAATCCAATAGATAAGAATGCAAAAATGAATAACAACTGTAATAGCAAGCAATAGAAAATAAAGAACAATGTCTATGATTAGAATCATGGTTAAGGCCACTTGCATGGTAAAAAGGCATCATGCCAGTTGGTATTACTAAAATTCATATCAAATAATACAAAGTATGCTGTTTTTTCAACCATTTGAATAGACCGATCCCGGCTATGCTTGATTAACCAGCCAAACAATGGAACGTTTTCCCAATGGGATACAGAATGTCCGACCAACAAACTCGAATTTATAAGAAGTTCAAGTTGTTATCGATTCTTTTGTAAATGTACCTTTAGAACGCTTTATTTTATGACAGACATTTATAATTTTTCAGCAATCGGTGTCTGTTCCACGCTGTATATCGGAAACAAATTTTAGCTTGTCCGACGTAGCATCAGTATCTAGGGAGGGAGAACAATAGATGCGGGATCGGTCTATTGCGTGTTGTGTATGTATGCATAAAATATTATTTATTAACACCAGCAGCAGAAGCTGAATATTGTTGCAGCCTGCGCATGTCAGTCATTTTGTTTCCAGTTTCCGTAACAGACAGCCAAAAAAATTAAATAAAGGACAGAGTATATTTAGCATTTAATAGTTTTTGGGGGGGAGGACAAGGCCTCTCCATAAAACTTTTTGGGGTGGGGGGGGTAGTGCACCCTTAACCCCCTACACAGCCCCTCATTACTGAAGTGCATGTGTGAGTGAAAAGTGTCCCAATCAAAAGCGTGAAAGCATTAATTATGATATGACTCAGCATAACAAGAGCCTGTCATACACTGTCACTACCTGTGCTGAGACACTATCATCATGCCACATCAATCTTACCTCATCTGCTGCAAAATCAATTGCTTTTATCACAGCAGTCACTTTTCTGTCGGGAGTCATGGTACTGAAATCCTCCCTGAAACAAAAAGGAAATTTAACAATTTTGATACAATACAGACGTATCAACCATAACATTTTTTAATCCTTTTCTAAAGATGGAATAAAAAGTCTAAAAGCTAGGACTAACCTAATAATACATGCTAAAACAAAGCAATAATTTCTAACAATACAAAAAGCAAAAATTATAATAGGCATTTACTACTACAGTGGATTTCACAGAGTGGCTCTTGTTGCACTCGATTCCAGTTAGAATACTCTGTTTCGAATTCCTAATGAATGGCCGCTGTCACACATAGCAGACGCACTTCTACAGGGTTAGCTTCAACTGCATGTAATATAATAATAATTACCAGAACAGCTTGTGGAAATTCAAAGTAGTCTGTATTGTTCAGGGTCGACAATTTTTGCTTTCTCGTTGGTATGTACCGGAATGAATATTTTACCTACAATCAAGGCTAACCCTGTGCAAATGCATCATCAGTAAAGTGTTTCAGCGGTTTTCGTTGAATTTGAAAAAGATCTATTTAGAACTTGATTTTCATGGAGAAAAAATTAAGATTCAGAGAATCTAGAAAAACCCTTGAATTACAGGGAGCAAATCAACAAGCAAAGCAACATATTGCATTGAATCTGGAAATCGAACCGAGTCTAATATTTTTTCTAGTTATCTTAGGTATTGCTAGAAAAGAGCATTGATTTATAATGTTTGCTGACCTTTTTTGAAAAACATAGACAAATGTTGATCTTGCCTCTTCTTGGATTTTCTTTAAAACCTTCAGTTCCCTTAGATGAATAGCCTGGGAGGAAAGAGTGTTTTCAGAAATACTGACTAGAGGTATAGAATAAGGGTGGAAGAGAAGCCAAGGATATTGGAGATTTTAGAACCAACTTATTGTTTTCATATTAGAGTTGAAATATGCAGACATCTGCAACACAGCAACATCTGTGACACTAGGACATCTGCAACATCGTGAAGCTGTCTGTCCTTGAGACAACTACATCCTACCAGACTGAGATGTCATTTGGACACTAATGACAGCTTGGACACTGTAACATCCACGATGTTGTGACAGCCATGATAGTGTGATGTCTGAGACATTGCACAAGATGCTGTGAAATCCAAGATGCTGCATGTCCACACCAATGTCTACTTTTACTTGTAAATTCCTATATTTTTCCCAAATTGGGAATCAAATCATTTTTTCCACCTGTGCAAAAGTGGGGGAATGTTGATTAAAGGAATTTGGGAGAGGAAAGGATCATACTCCTTACAGTGTATTTACATTTTTAAATGTCCTATTCAATTTGCTGCCCAGTGCGGAGTGCCGCTTCTTCTTCTGTTCATGGTCTTCCTGTGCAACAATTTCATCTAAGGTTTTTTGTGCATCCAAGACAATGTCAGATGTAGCTTTCCAAAAGCTTTCAATCTGGAAAAAAGTTGGTTAACATTGATTATCATGACAGATTAAAATTGACAGCTGCAAAGGAAAAGAGACACATTAAATATGGATACACTCTACCAAAAAATCTTAATCACAAGCAATCTGGAAAAAAGGTTGGTCAACATGAAAAATGATCTCGATAGATAAAAACTGGCCACTGCTAATGAAAAGATACATGCGAATATAAACACATTAATTTAACAAAGAATCGTAATATTCCCAAGCAAATTACAGTCTAAAATAAGAAAGCATTGTCTGTGGTAAAAAGCTTTAATATAGAAAATGAATGAACTAAAAGGGAAATGAGATAAATGGATGAGAACGGAACATAAGGGAAGAATGAATGAAAGAATGGGAAATTGGATGCAAGTGATTTATTGGATGGACAAAATATAAAAATGAATAAATAAATAAATGGGATGAAGTGGATTGGAAAAATAGAATGGGATGGGTGGATGAAATATGGGAGGGATGGAAACAAAAATGAATGGGAAAGAGGGAGTGATCAGAAGAAAGAAAGAATACCATAATGATGCTTCTTACCTCAGGGATCAAATATGTAGCTACCTCCTGCTGCCTGGCTTCAGTCAACAAACATCTTACCAACACCTCCCCACAAACAAGTAGTAGAGAATGAACTTTGGAAACTATTCCTGGAAGTCTAAAGACCAAACATCTTGCATTAAACAAAAGACAAAAAAGCCTGATTTTCAGGTCTTTTGCATACTCTGTCTCTTAAATTTTGATTTGTGGGTTGGGTTTGGGATTTTTAAGGGGTGGGATTGGTGTTTGTACTTCGTAGGGGACCTCGAGCCCTATTGTGCAACACCAGCCCTCAAGGAAATTCTCTAAAATACAAAAAATAAATACCCCTCAAATTTTAAAGTGCCCTCAGCTACCCCTACCCCTACCCCTCAGGATAAAAATATCTTGAGTACAATAAAAAATATCAGTGACCCTACCCCATGTCACTGTGTCTAATTTTTCATGACCCTCCTTTTAGGGTCTTAACCCCCTCCCCCTGCTAATTTCTGACAGTCCTTTATTAACTACATCTTCTGAGTATGTAAATACCTGTTTCTGATGCTCTCTATGATCTTGTGCCTTTCTTTTCTTGTCAACTCATTTTTTCTTTGTGAAAACACATCACAAAGAAGAATAAATTTTGCGATTGCTACAAGAAAAACATTTGCACCAAGGTAAGAAAATTGCTATAGGATATTTCTTCTTTTCCAATCAAGTTTATGTTTGAGTGAACTAGGGAATGAATGAATGAATGGATATGAAAGGAATGAATTGAGTGGAATGGAATGAATGGACAGATGGATGGAAATGTGATAAGAGGGACTCAAGAGGGAAAGGAGTATAATTTGCATCATCAATTTCATTATAAGCTTTACGAGTGCTATATACCATGTATAATGAGTGCGGAGCATACCTATTGCTACTTGTTGAGCTATTGTCTTACTAGCAGCAAGCAGTTGCTGTGGTGGGATTGCGGATGTATCTGGGGGGTGTATACTCCTAACTGTACTTGTAATGCTGTCGACAGCTTGTTCTAGGTCATTTACAAGAATGTTTATTCCTGAAACACAAAAACATAACCTTAGGTATTGGAGTAATTGAAATGGAGTAGGAGTAGGGCACTCAAGTTTACATTACAGATCTTGCATTTGAATCCTGGAATTTTTTAGCTCTCGTAATCCCCATAGCTAAAGTTATTTCAGGGTTCAATCTGTTTGTTAGCCATGCCCCGACTTAGATCAGCCCAGAGGTTGTTTCAGGGTTCAATCTGTGAGTTAGCCATACCCTGACTTAGATCAGCCCAGAGG
>WUCR03135359.1:0-16523 GCA_009858155.3 Phymanthus crucifer
ATCGTAAACAAGTGCCCCTGGGTCGGGAATTTGATCGGAAATTTCGCCATTTGGTTGACAATCTCCTCTTTAGCCTTGTATTTTTTCATGTTATTTGATCAAAAATTGTTTCCCCACCCTGGGGCATTTGACTTTTTTAGAAGGATTTTGTTCAAATCCCCCACCCCTTGCCCGGGTACCCCCCACAGGACTTACAGTGATAGGTGCATTACAATTAATCCGAGGAAAATTACACATGAAAAAGCATAAAAGTGCATTTCGTATTCATGCGACATTATTCATATCTTATGATATTGATAACTACTAAGTACTTATTCATCATTACATCATGTGCCATAAATCAAGTTATGAGCAACATTAGACTGTTATTATAAAAGGTCATGCTTCTGCTCATGTGTTGTTTTAGGGGGTAAATTTATGCACATGTCAATGTTTAGCCCCAGGGGGACCACAGGCATAACTGAGGGATTAGACATTAATTTCTTTCCCTTGGGTAGTGAATTCGATGATATTTGACATACCACAAGTTCCCAGGGAGGGAATATTTGAATAATGCCACGAAGTAACTTTTGATTCAAATATTTACAACAATCATAAAATAATTAATAAAACTATGAAACTTGAAAAACGCCAACAAAGATAATCAGAATAACTAGAAGTTATCCGAATTCCAAACATTTGTAAACAAGAAATACTAATATTCAATATCTTTTACTCATGTGTAGCCGTACCTCCAGCGGCTCGGACCTTCCTTCTCCTTTCCCCTTCTTTTTCTCGGCCTTTTCCTTCTTTCCGGCCTTAGTGTGGGGTTTCTTTTCTTCAAGAGCCATATTTTCCATCTTTTCTTCCACTTTATCAGCCATTTAATATGATATTTTAGGGATTTTTCGGTCAAAAATAAAAATAATTTGGAGGACGAAATCCTCAAGTTGACGCCGCAAATCTGATGAAATGGTGACCAACACGCATGCGTACAACACACACTGCTACCCGTTATGACAGAAGGCTCAAATATGGTTGAAAAATGGCCAATGGTCGCGATCGGTGCACGCATTCTTATTGGAAGTTGGTTTAAAAGAGTAGTGAATCCTTCTCGTCAAACATCAACACAAATCCTACCTCAAGTGGATAAGATGGCTGTTCATCGTTTTTAGCTGATGATGCCCGGCTAGATGCAAATTGACGCACGCCATTCTGCAGCCATAGTCGTCGCTGTCGAGGATTCCGATCACATAAATGAATCTTTCTACATCTCTGGATGCACAAGAGCTGAGCTCCTGTAAAGCTGGTACAAAACTTGAGTCCAGGGATGTTCTTGATCACCCCTAAAGTTGTTCTCATCATCATAAAAACATGGCTACCATTCTGTTAACTGAGGTTCGATTAAAGGTAATGTTACAAAGACTTATAAAAGCCAAGAACCCACTAAAGGCACAAGATCCTGAAATGTTAGGTAACCAAACTTACGTGCTACATCAGCTGTTTATAGGATCCGAATGTAAACACATGTATGCTTCTTGTACTTTTCGTGATTTTGACAGTGATTCGAAAGGAGCCTGGTAACTAACTAGCAATGCAAAATTACTTCCGGTTCCGGTGCAATAAAATTGAATGTCGTTGTGCCTTGTAAATGAAATACGATTTATCCTTGAAGCAGGAAATCTTGGAAAATATTAGATGCTGGTGGGCGTTGAACTGGCACAACCTTCAGATTGCTAGGTAATGCTCTAACGAGGGCTGTATTGTATAAGGAAATTGTTTTAAATTGAATGATTCACTCAATTTCAAGATTCTCTGCCCCCTCCCCCCAAATCAGGCAATACTCCAGGTTTCCCATGATGCAACAGATACATTCAGCAGTAGAGGGAGAGAAAAATTTATAAATCACTTCAATGGAATTTTGATTTTATTGTGATTCAAGTCATGCTTCCATGCAATATAACTATGAAGCAGAGCACAATTACAATACACTTACAAGTGTGCTTAATAGATATTCATCAATGATTCAAATACATTTAAAAAGTTGTTATAGCTAAATTTCTGATATGTAAAAAGCTTTGAAAATTAAATTTAAAATTCATAAAAAAATTTGTCATTCAAAACTAGATAAAAGCCATGAATATTGTACCATGATCATTAGTCGATTGAAAAATATATTTTGACCTGTTCATGTGATTTTTTGCAATATCTAAACTATATATAATGGTTATATTTCTATAAAGTGATTCATGCATGTCAATCTGACTTTCCTAATGTACATGTAGGGCTACAAATATCAATGAATGGCCGATCACTGGGTCACGGTATGTCAAGTACCAATCCTGGCCAGACACTGCTTGGCATAGACCTATTCCAAAGCTGAAATTGTAAAAAAATTGGTATGGTGTAATATTGCCAATTGAAGCAAAGTCAATGTTATGTTATAGCTAGATAAGGATTGCAGATTGCTTTGTTTACAACTTTGGTAAGTACAGTAGCTAAGTCTTGTTTCATGCAGGCTTTGGAGTAGGTCTATACCTGGATCCAGAACCAGTCTTATATTCCCCAGTACATGAAGCATGTACTTTGTTAAGGATTCTATACATCTTTTACCACAGAAAAGTATGGCAAAGCTTCTAATGTTACTTTGAACTTCATCCATTTGCCATCAGGTGTGCTATCTATTATATCCTTTGTTCCAAACTCTTTCTTCCACCTGCCCGCAGGTAAATATACACTGTGTATGCCCTTGTTTACTGAATATGGTTCCAATACTGGTGCAACAAGATAGTCACCGACAAGGAATTCAGTATCGATAGTCAAGCAGTTTTCATCATTAGGAGAAATCCACCAAAGAGGTTTTATTATTGGAGAGTTGGAAGTTGAAACATCCTTTGCTGCTTGTATGAGGGTTGGTGATATTGTTGCTCGAAGATCCATTAAGCTTTTTGCAATTGCAACAGTTTGATTGTCATAGAGCCAAGGAGCAAAGGAAAACTGCATTGCAGGAAGGAAAGTGTTCATCTGCATCCATCGTATGTACAGTTCTTTGTCAGGTTTACTGGTGTAGTTTTCAGAACGACTAATCTGGAATCCATTACCACCTACCATGTCAGGGAGAACAAATGGGTAGCCAAGGATACCAAAAGTAAGTGTCGTTGGAATAACAGATTTCAGGCCATCTGATCTGTCCCATTTTGAAGCACGGTCCAGCATTCTGACAAAAATGGGTAAATCTTGAGTGCGGAATCCAACTCGAACCTCAACTAGTTTCCCAAAATCAGTTGCAAGGCGTGCATAGTTTGAAGAATAAGAGCTTGGGTTATTGTTTGTCATATTGAATAGATTAAAGTCTTTTGGTAGGTAGGATACACTACCTGCATCAAATTTGAAGGAATCAATCTTGTACTTAGACTGGAATGCTTTTAACCGATTGGAAAATAATAAAGTTGACATTGGAGAAGTTGTATCCAGAACTCCACCAATCCCATTCCACCACCTAACTAAGCCCGGAACAGCTTTATCAGGTCCCCTAACCCAACAATCTATTGCCTTGAGGAATGCCTCAGAGTTAGTGTTTGCAAATGGGTACATCCAGAGAGTTACACGGTATCCCAAGCTGTGCAAACTGTCAATCATCTGGGTTGCATTTTGGAACTTGTTAGTGTCAAAGTTAAAGTCACCATAAGCCGTAGAGTACATATCATCTATTTCAATCTGACTGCAAGAGAAATTAAACTTTGTGATTTGATTGGCAAAGTCTGTCACATCTTTTTGATTGACAGCCTTGCTGTACATGGCCCAGGTGGACCATATTGGGTCTCTTATCATTCGTTCATCTGGGATTGTCTCAGGCAAACTTAATACACTCCCCATGACATTCTGGTACAATTCCTTTATGTTTTCTCCAGTGCATATTCTGTATGACAGATGCAAAGTGCCAAATCCATATCCCTGCAAATCACCTTTGAGAGTCAACAGTGACTTGGAGGATTGCCCATTGACTCCGACATGAAGTGGCACCCCATCATCAGCAATAACCCCAACACCATTGGAGTTCATCCAAGATGGTTCTAATATCGGTCCATATACAGTCTTATTACTGTATTGTGCAAGGATAGTGTCCTGTGGAAGAAAGGGTTGCACATCAATGCTTGCTTGTTCCAAAGGCCATGACTGCACATACAGCTCTGATCCACCATATAAATGCACACCTTCTAAGCTGAAGGAATCTTGTAGCGATGTCAGACCACTTGATCCTGGAAACCATGTAATTCTAAAACATTTTTCAAACTCGGAATCCTTTTCGATTTTCAGGTTAGCTTTGTTGTCCCACTCATAGAAGAGTTCTCGAGATGTGATTCTTCGCTTATAAATCTTTCCACCAACTATTCCCTTGCCAAGATAGCCCTCTAATGCTTTGTCTTTGCCGGCGTTTTTAATAAGAAGTTTTCCAGTTCCATCGTTGAAGGAGAGACCCCCAAGGTTATCGAACTTTTCCATGATCGTCAGAAGGACTGCTGAAGTTATCACTAACGCTATGATAGCAAATCCGAGAAAAACGACAAACCCTTTCATTGTTGCAGTCATGTAAGCCTTTCTTTGCAGCTCAGAGACTTTTTTCAATTCTCTGACATCGTACTTAATTTGTTCTTCGGGTTTCTCTTTCATGTTTTGGTTCTTGACGTCTTCCGTTTTCTTCTCGACCGACATCTTGAACCAAGTACTGCCGTCCCGATCCCGTGACTAGCGGGACATGTGCGGGACTACCACAGGCAGTCCAATACAGCCGTGAAGTGACTTCAGACTTCAGTGCATGTAGCATGAGTGTCAGGCCAGGGCTAACATCTGCTATCTCTGCTATCTACATTTACAACCATTATCGTTGAAGTGCAACCCTCAAAGTCTGATGTCTCGTTCGCACACCAGCATTTTGACAACTGTCAATCAAAGAATTGAAATTGATGGCAATAATGCACCTATCAAAGTAAATCCCGTAGGGGGGGGGGAGTGCAGGCAAAATGTGGGGATTTGATCGCAAAAATGTGCCCTTGGGTCGGGGATTTGATCGAAAATTTCGCCATTTGGTTGGCAATCTCCTCTTTAGCCTTCTATTTTTTCATGTCATTTGATCAAGAATTGCTTCCCCTCCCTGGGGCATTTGACAATGTTTTAAGGATTTTGATGGAATCCCCACCCTTTGCCCACACTCCCCCCTCTCGGGATTTACTTTGATAGGTGCATAATTCTTGTCAGGAGGGAGATTTACAGTGCGTCTACTCCAACCAAAGCCACCCAAACAAATTTTTCCCACAAATTATCCAATCAAATTCGAGAATTTGAACAATAGAATCATCACAAATTTTCAGATTTTTTGCTTTATCTACGTATATTCTGCTTGAAACTTGTTTGTTTGTGATCAAAAATGGTTTTAAAACAGTTTGCGATAAATTACAATGATTTTATTGCCAGTAAAATAGTCACAAAGTCGAAGGAAACATTTTGTAGAAAATTTGTTTGGGTGGCTTTGGTTGGAGTAGACGCACTGTAAGACTCAATGAAAGATGTTCTTTGCAGTCTCTTCTAAAATGTTTGATTCAGTCTCACATTTCCCTCAAGATATTTGTTTTTTGATTCTAGTGTTTTGACAGTCATCAAAATGCTGGTCGGTGAATGAGACATCGAAATTTGAGGGTTGCACTTCAACAATAATGGTTGTAGTTCAAGGTTTTTCCTTTTTCTGTTTCAATTTATTGTGGATCAAATACACCTATTTCAAAAAACATTGTCACAACCAAAAGGCTCAAGTAACAATGCCAAGACCGCAGAGAACGCCGGTACCCTGGCCTGATACTCAGGCTACACTGAAGTCTGAAGTCCCTTCAGGGCTTCCATAGCACTGAGTGATACCAAGCAATAAAATTCTCTGGTTGATAGCAAATGACCAACAACATTTGCCTGTCACCCTGTAGACTAGAGGCCTCCTTGCTATATTGCATTCATTTCTTCTTTCATTGAAATTGTATTTCTTTTTTTATTTATAACAGTTAAATTTTATGCAAATTCTTTTATCACATTTTAAGTTTCCTTCTTCTAAGATTGTAATATAGCAAAATAACAATAAACAAACAATAAACTGGTAACAGCAGCCAATTAGCTGGTCTCCTTTGCAGCCGTTCTAAGTCTTGTCATGCAATGCTTCCCTCCACATGGACATCTTCTTATACTTGAGCCGAACATTCCTTTCCCATTGTTTTTGATGCGACATCATGGACCAATTAAAAATTGGCTTATTGTTTTACCAAAAACCAAACAAATTCAGTGTTAGAGATTTCGCACCAACTTTACTAGGAATGCCGCATGCTATCTTCAAAGGACACCATTTTGTTCCTTGGCTTACCAGCGAAATATTGACTAATCAGCATAAACCTTCTCGTTTTTAGTAGGCTCATGCTGACTGGTCAATTTTGGGAAAGGAATGTTTGGCTCAAGTAAGCAGATGTTCGTGGGGAGGGAAGCATTGCTTGATGAGACTAAGAACGGCTGCGAAGGAAGCTACCAATTAGGTTACTGATAACAAATGATGGCCAGTATGTGTTAGCCTGTCAATGTCAACTGGTACTGTAATGCAATAGACCGTTTCATTTCATAGCTCTTGTTGGTCAACTCCAGCCTTGTTAGCATGTAAGTATTCTTTAGAGTTTGACTTCAGTAAATGGACATGGAAATAGAATAATAAAGAAAGAACTAAGACAACTTGGAATAGACCAAGTGCAAAACGTGCACCATTGAGAGGCTTAAGTTGCGAACAAAGGAATCCAGCATGATTAGTCACGCCATTTCCCTTTGTTCACAACATAAGCCTCACATCCATGCCAGTTTTGCGTTCGGTCTATACGTGACTCAGAAAAAGTCTGAGCTCCAGATGGGGAGACCACTTCAGCCCATGATTATTTAATCAAGAAACTATTGAAATAATCAAAAATTCCAAATACAGTATTCAATTTCTGAAGAATATATTTCACAGTAGCAAGGCTGGAGTGAGCGACAACAACTGTGAAATGGTCTATAGTCTGTCGGTTGATACCAAGCAACCAAAATGCATTTCATAGACAGCACGTGTGTACAGTATGTCAACAAATCATAAGTATGAAGTATGATCAATATTTATATGACTCAAAATAATTTATTGCAAACACTGAAACAGACAATGACACAGAATTGGATGACAAAGGGGTCAGATTCAATTACACAAGACAACTTTCCTAAAGACAAAGTAACACATCATTATTAATATATATTATATATATATACTATTCACATCTAATTGTGCTACTTTAGGTTTGCTACTATGAATCCTGCTTCACTTTTGTCCTGCACACATATCTTTGCAGGATAAAAATGGCCCTTACACATAATATAATAGCTAATGTTTAGCACATATCTAACAAAACAACGTAAAGGTTATTGGAAACCACTTCTTGTTCATTGTTCAGCATTGTTTTAAGTTGGATATATTTTATTTTTTTCAGATTCACACTGTTTTTTTGCAAAATAATTAAGCTTGCATTTAAAAAGACTTGAAAACTTTAATTCCTATTTTTAGACTACAAATAAGATCCCAAACATCTTATCATGATGATGAAAAGAGAAGTCAACTTACTTAGAGAAGAGATTCTTATTTTATCTTGAATAAATATCAACAACTTTGGTCACCAAGAAAAAGTCAGTTGACTAAAAATATTAAAAGCACTGCAATGTAGAACAAGAAGTGATTTTGCACAAATAATATAATTGGCATGAAACCTTCCTCATACAGATGAAGGATTCATAATACTGGCAATAATAATTATAACAGAATTTCCTAGAAAGATGTAAATACTACTATATAGCTCACAGTAGTAATACGAACTACTAGTAAGAGCAGCTGAGTACTATATGTCTAACATTTCTTTGTCATTCTATTTTTTCTAATCAAATTCAGGACCAAACCCTTTGTTGATATAATCTGTGTAAGTGTTACATTTCCCACAGTGGCAATGAGCAAGCAGTTTCAAAATATCCATACATTACCGGTAATCTATAAACCTCTGAGGACCATCTCCCTAACACTCCAAGATAATGGATGTACAGTTCGTAATAAAGTGTTTTTACTCTTTCTTTCAAAGTATGGATATTTTTTGACCTGCATAAACTCTGCCTAATTCCTGTAAAATTGCCATATCAAGGTTGTTCTTGTTTGAGGTTGTTGATCTGAATTCACACACACACACACACTATTCTACAGGTCTCAACACAAAGAGTACACAGTTCAAGGATTGCAATCATATCTCCAGCAGTACCAGTTTCAAAGTTATGATACAAAGTATAAAATATACAGACTGAGTTTGTTTGTTATGTTTCTTCATTGCCAGAGTCTTCGCTGTATTCCATGCAGTCATCATCGTCGTCGTCAAAATCATTCATATCCTCACCATAATCATCATCGTAGAAGTCGGTAAAATCATCACTTTCTGATTTGGTTGGTTTTGTTTTGATGCAATAGTCTTGTATTGTCGTTGGGACATGGATACCATCTTTTTCAGCATCAAGTCTTGAGCGCTGAACTTGTTTTCTTTTAGTAAAAGCAAAAACAGTCAAAACATTCAGATGTTAGACTAATGGAGATACTATGATTTTTTTATGATTCCATAGCCCTTTTCTGAAATAGCGAACATGGTGCATTGTGGTCTAGCTTCAGTACACATATCGTCTGTCATCATGCCTTATATGGTATTGTTTGTACCGAAGCTAGACCAGCATGCACCTTGTTTATAGGATCTCAGAAAAGGCCTATGGACACCATTTTTCATTGCTGTCAATCAAAATGAGGCATTGGCATGCATTTGACCTTCAGTGGCTGTCTGCATAATTATAAAAATTATTGTAAAGCAATTTGCCCATTCAATTTGTTGAAAGCAAAGTAGGTGCAGGGCGGATTTCCCTTGTACTGCTCAGCTCTTCGCCAATCAGAGTGTTGGGAGGTGAAAATAGAACAACTTGTTTTACTGTTGTACCTAATAATTTTCTCATATTCGCCATCTTTTCCCTTTGAATCTCTCCACTTTCTGAACATCACTGATGCATCCACATTGGCAGGAGAAAAGGTATTGGGCTCATTCAACAGTGAAATAACACTGAGTAATATGGTTCTGAAAGACAAAAGAGACCAATGAACAAAGTTAATAGATGGGGCCAATGCCAGTTCACAGGCTTTGTCCACATTTCATCTTTCCCAAGTCATTAGGCCAAACAAAAAAACTGTGTGTTTCCGGTTGCGCGACCGACCCTATTTTTTCTAGTTGATTTTTGCCGACCCTAATACCTTTTTTGTCCACTTCTGGTTTTGTTTATGACTGAACTAAGTGTTATATTAGTTAAAAAAACCGACCTACCGACCCAATTTTTTTCTCTCATGCAACAGGAAACACATATTTTTTTGTTTGGCCTTACTTTCCCATTACATCAAAAGCAGCAAGACAGACACACAAGTATCATGTTACAGAGTCTTTTGGGGAGCAAGGCAGCAACACACATTTTTGCAAGATTGGGTTAATTCGGTAACATTCTTTTCCCAAGATTTTTTTTCCAATGAAAACATATTCCCCTATTCATTCTGATGCTTGGATTTCAGCTTTACAGTTTAAAGTTGGGAATATAGATTTTCATTCTATTCTCATTAGCTTGGGCTTCAGTTGTCAAAATATTTCTATTTCATTATGGTTCTCCCACTTTGTTGAGAAACTTACCCATTGTTCTCCAAATTGGGAATTTGGTATATTCCTGTGCGACATTGGCTTGGTGTGTTTGTTTTAAACTAGAATCTTTCTTAGAATATGTGGTACATAATGCTGATTTTTTATTTGTTGTTGTGATATTTGGTTCATTTTTTATTGCCTAACAGGTAGATTTGTCATTATTTGCATTTCTCATTAACATAGTGGTATCCAACTCCACAAAATGACTGCAAAATGCAATCATTTGAAGAGCTTGAACAAAAAGTGTTTTCAATAAAAAAAATGCTCTCTCCTCTAATACTATCTGTAGCTTTAAGACTCATAAAAATGGGGAACAAAAATTCAATCAATAGGAGAAATTTCAGCAAATTTGGAAGGGAAGATAAAAATAGGAAGGAAAATCACAGATGAGATAATGAAAGAGAATTTATTTTAGTTTTTATGTTTAAGACTTTCATTGTTTATGTAACATGAGCATAACATACTGAAGTCACCTGGCAAGCTTTACAAAGTGATTTCACAAGCTTTTCCTTGAGGAAAACAAAACAACTCACTCTACCCAAAATACATAGAAACATACTTATAAAACACCCATATGTAGGGGTATAGCCTTTCCATGGAAGAATTGACGACATAGAAAAGCAACAATGGGCTATTCTATACAATGAGATTCTTCAATCATGAGAAAAGAAGCTCATGAATAACACATAAGGAATTTATTTTGGATGAATTATTTGTTAGTCAAATGAATCTTGTCTAGCACGTTGTGGGTATATAACCTAGAAAATCCATATCATCTTGTTTATCAATGACGAATTATATACCAGTTTGCCTAATGTTCATAATAAATATAAAAATGATGAACTTGAAATAGAAAAGTGAGAAAAACAAGGAGATGTAGCTGGTGATATTCTGGCAATGCTTTGTTGATTCCAAACATAAAAACCTCATACGAATACCCAACATTTTCGTATATCTTTTCCATGAGAGTGGACCAAAGTCGACTACTCGAATAAAATATATCTTATTTTTCTAATTGTTGGTGTTTAGTTTCTAATTGTTCATTAGAATTTCTTGTAAGAAAGATGTTTTTTACCTGACATTTTGAGTAGGGTTCCATCTTTCTGACGGAAGTTCACCGCTCTGTGGATCATCTACTGGTGGATGAAGGATTGATATACACACATCTCCTGACTAAATAAATAACAAAAAAAATCCATTGATGCCTGGTTTGTCCTTGTAATGAATGGTTCTATCCATGGAGTCGAATCTATGCACACACCTCGTAAATATTCGGATGGTACATCTTGGTTATGAAGCGAAACGTTGGAGGCGAATATGGATAGTCTTGAGGAAAGGACATGTGGGCCTAGAAAAACAACACGAAAACACATCAAACCTGGCTCCTTTATAAAAAAGAATGTCGTATATAGACTTACCTTGAAATATCCACCTTCATAATGTGTTTTTGGAGGGCCAAATATCGCTACATCCCATTCAAAAAGATTACTTTCATCAGGAACTTTGACTCGGAATCCTTCGACTGGTTCCTCTGTTAGCTTCTTTAACTCTAAATGTAAAGCCCGAACGGCTGAAGAATTAGGCACTGATGCCATTGGACAGCTTGCTATGTCTATAAACAACAAGATATGAGGTTTGAAGCCTTCAGAAAGAGTATTTCAGGAGGGAAAAAGAAGGAATTCGAGAAGCTTTTTTTCTTTTTTTTCTGTGAGCAAAACTAAAGTTTTGTTGTGTATTTACTCGTCTCCAGGCCCTGCTCCGTCACATGACGTCACAATCTTGTTACATATTTGGACAAAACACAGGGAACCCATAAACGGTAAGGGCGATGTCATCTTGAAGAAGATGCATCACGACAATAAAACCTGCTTCGACTCCAACATACAGTATCATCCTAAAATACTTAAGAATCAGTCCTTTTGGTTTAGAGTGACAAGTTATGGTGGATTTAAAAAATTCTCCCTCAGTTCAAATTTTATCTGTGACCTGAAAAGAATTTGCTTTCTTGGCAAAGATGTGGAACACACACACACTCACCTTTCTACATGCAGTGTGTCCCAAACATTTAGGGATATCGAGTATGAAATCATCGTGTGGCTGTTCTATGACGCGTTCAAACATAATCCATATTCCTAAAAGCTTGGCATACTTTTTTTGGCTCTTAGCGAATAGAATGATAGTATTAGCACAATCTGGAAGGGCGCACCTTTGATTCATGTACACACAATCCTGAACTCCAGGGGCGTATCCAGGATTTTCATTGGGGGGGTCCTTACATACCAAATTGTGACTATGACGTCATAATTCGAAAAAAATCCTCACACACTGCACCAACGGTTAGATTTGAAGGGGGGTCACGGGCACCCTGTGACCCCCCCCCCCCTGGATACGCCCCTGAACTCTATTGAGAATAGAAGGATGGATGGATGGATGGATGGATGGATAAAGGGATGGAGAGACAATCTTGCTTTCAGGAGTCCATGTTGTTCTTGGTAAGCACTGAAAAACGGACAAAAACAATGATGGCAGCTCTAATTGTTGAACTTCAAACGACTCGAATAACAAAATTATCATTTAAACCAATTCAACGTTATGCCTATTAAATGCCTAAAAGCCAGAAGACGATTTTTGTTTTTACGAGACCAGGCAAGATAGCTTAAACAATGTGTTCAATATACCAGTTTGTTTCCACTAATGTACACATGCTTTATTTTATATTATCCATGCTGCAGTTTCCATGGTTACAGACTAGACAGTGTAGTATTTTGTCCTTATGGTTCCCCCTTTTCATTTACTTACAAACCCTACTTAAGTCCATCTTGCAGGCGACGACAAAAAATCTTATTACTACCGTGAAGAAAAGACTTTGAACAAATTCCCATTTTTTTCAATTTCCTGTTATTAAATGATTTCAATCAAAAACCAAGAAATAACTGATGAATTCATGATGAAGGTTTTTTCTTGACATTATGGCCTAATTCTAGCCGGGCGATTAACTGTTGTTTACCTGATTCTTTGATTCTAGCTCATCCAGTACAAAATTTACTAGACTTAGAGGAAAAACAAGGCGGCAAGTGAAACAGTTCCTAAAGTACTACACTCAGGGGCGGATCCAGGGAAGGGGTGAAGGGGTGCGCACCCCCCTCCCCCCCTCCCTCGAGAAGAGCGATTAACGATAAATTATGCCTTTATTGTTATCCATTTTAATGCTCAAGTCCCGAACATAAATAGTGCACCCCTCCCTCAAAGAATTCCTGGATTCGCCCCGGAGTGAGTTAAGTTTTCCTAGGGCATCCATCAAAATAAAGAGCTAATTTTTCCAATAGATTTCTAATGAAAATAAGTGAGTTAATAAATGAATTTCAAGATCTTGACAACATCGAACCAACGATAATTGCATATCTAGTGGCATTACTTCTTTGACTACTGCTGGCATTAATGAAGCAAACATTATGGTTCAATTCTAACTCATTTTTTCCCTAAACTATTTGCTTCTACCTGCTTTGCATTGATCAATCAATCAACTTTTTAAGTCCAAGGTAATTAAGAATCTTTAATATCACCTTCCATATGCTATAAAAAGACACAATGCTATTGGTTGACCGGCGCGGGCTATGATTGTTAGAGCATTTTGGAAAATACTAGAAATTACCAATATTCATAAAACAGCCAGACGGGAAAAATATGTTCAAAGTTGTTCCCATATGCTTTTAACATGATTTTAGCTTTTTATTAGCACTGTCAACGGCGCAAATGAAGTTGGGAAATTGCTATGTCGGTTTTTTGTTGGCTAGTGTTGTGTTGTCGCTTGAATGGAAAGAGAACGACGCAAGAGAAGTGAAACTAGGTGTTTTACTCCCTTGGTCCGGAAGCTGGCCACTAGCCCAGAGAATGGCTGGAGTTATCCCTCGAACTGTAGAGAACATCAACAGAAATAACAGCCTTCTTAAGGAACACAATTTGACATTTGTATGGAAGGATACGCGAAATCAAGCAAGCCAAGGACTGTGGGCAATGGTAGATTTGTGGAAAAATGAACGGCCTTTAGTAGATGCTATCATTGGACCTGTTTTCAGTGTTATTTGTGAGCCTGGCGGGCTTCTAGCAGAACGATTAAACCTGCCAATGATCTCCTGGGGCTGCTCGAGTCAAAGACTTTCCAATAAAGTTTTGTATCCAACATTTGCGAGAACGAAGACCTATGGTCGTACAAACCCTATGAACACATCCCTTGCGATGGCAAGTGTTATGAGGCATTTTAAATGGAAGCGGGTATATATGCTCTACTCTTCTGAAAGTGTATGGACTGATTTAGCTCTGACCATGAACCATGAGCTTAAAAAACGCAATATAAAAGCCGAAAAGGTCATGTTTACGCCACAGACTTATGATGAAAGATTCTTAAAAGAAGCGAGGAACAAGGCTCGAGGTATGATCAGATATTATTATCATATCGATCATCAGTTATCAACTGACCATCGATGACAGACCACAATAAAAATATATTGATTATAGATTAACAGACATATTGATGCTACATTGATGAATACGCATTTCAAATCAATGTTCCGAGAAATAATACAGTTAGATCTGTTGATGTTGCAGCTGTTGTTGTTCATTATTTCTTGCACTTTTTGTCGTCATTGTTCAGTTTTTTTCATTGCTCACTTTCAAAGTTTTTAACGGTTCTTCCCGTTTGGCTTTTCTTCTACAGTTTTACTTCTTTTTTAGTTGTCGTTGTGAAATGTTGAGTTGTTCATGTTCACTTACAATCTGTGTGCATGTCATTTCTAAACTATGAAACTTTAAGTATACCGACAAGGACTCATTTTACACAACACAGCGTATTGCACTAGCTGATATTCGACTCTACGATTACCCAGTTCAACGGAATTGAAAGTCAATCGTAGGCCAGCATGTCCGGTGATCTGTCAGCTTTCTGTCCGCCACCGGGAAGTTAGATATCGTCTTGTATGATGTGCTCCCTTACTATTGGGTTGTTTTGAGTGATTTCAACGAGTGATACAAGGGCGAATCCAGGGAGGGGCAGAGTGGGGCAGAAATACCCCCCCCCCCCGCTACAGCCTCGTTTGCACCCACATTACCCCCCCCCCCCCCAAACTGCTGTCTTATACTTTTGGCTGGATCCACCCTCTGGTATAGATACACAAAATACATGTAATCTAAATGGAATCTTACAAGTAAAATGGATTTTCAAAACAAACAACAACAACGACAAACAACAACAACAAACAACAAACAACAACAAACAACAACAATAACAAACAACAACAACAACAAAAGCAACAACAACAACAAATAACAACAAACAACAAACACAAACACAAACAAACAAACTACCCGACAAACAGCTTGAAGTAAACATCAAGACGGGGACACGTTGTAGAAATATCGATCAGCCATGAGAACAATGTACCAGCTCCGGTACGAATTATTAAAGTTAAACATATTCTGCGTGCAGCTGCTCGATAATTCGATAGAGCACCTCCAAATTGCTTTAACTGTGAGTATGGTTAATGACATTGGGACTTCAAGGTATGCCGCCAGTTATAGGTGGGGATAACCTAGGTTTGAACCAAAACACATTGTAACTAGAGTACTTTTCTTCTTTCGCACGCGTCATTCGTTCAAGCCATAATTATATTCCAGCAGGCATATTATAGCAATTGGCGTTTCTCAAAGTTCCCCCAGCAGAAGCCCCAGGGAGATTTTTCAGTATGGCTGAATAAAATCATCAATAACCTTGTCTCATCTCATAGTGTGAAGTAAAAATGGTGAATGGTTGTGACATCAAGTACGACCATCATCCACCTTCATACAGACACGCCGGGAGGACTGTTCGACGTCATTTGATCCACTTGTTTGCATTCAAAGGCAAACATTTTAGTTTTTATTTGAAAACGGTGAAGATGAATGACAATTATTCTAGATCATTTGGTTGAAGAGTATTTACAGCTTGCGTGAGCCTTCAACCAAAAAGCATTTATTAAGGACTGATCGATTTTTTTTGCTAACAGCTGGCAAAAATCGTAAGACACCAAGTTAGAAAATCGGCCTGTAAAACGTACGGCAAATACGACTCAAAACCAAACGAGTAATCATTCATGTTTTTCTCCATCTCATTCTAAACTTTCATCTCATTTCCCATCCTATTCCCAGTGTTTATCTTGCTATGTTACATGGAAGAAGCCACTCAAATCATCATGACCGCTCGGAACCTCAACATGACCAATGGTGAATACGTATTCATAACGTCAGACTTCACCATGGATACCACGCACAGCAACCTTAGTGCCTTAGAATTCTACCACCGACACGGCCAGGTGTTGAATGGTATCATCGACATCAGCGTCAATGCAGTTGATCCCGACGAATTCCAAATGCATGCGAAAGAAATTAAACGTAAAATGCAAACACCTGGGTCAGCGTTTTATAGTAATACAACACGTGACCACGAGGTAAGAATTTCATTGGTTAATCGGAGAAATTTTTATTTGGCTCCGTGAAGCAGGAGTAGCGCTAGCATGTAGTTATATTTGTAAAAACGTCAGTTCTGAGCATGCGCAGTGCGTTTTCCCCGTGTCCGTCACCAATAAAGTTTCGATAAGACGTCCCACATGGAACGAAGTGCAGACTAAAATGGCAAAACTTTGCTGGTCATAGCAAGGGGTTAATCTTCTATGGTCTAGGGGCCGACTAACCTCTCCCTTAAGGCTTATGCCGAGC
>WUCR03136103.1:0-16519 GCA_009858155.3 Phymanthus crucifer
AGTTCAAATGATTCAGTGATACGTCATCTTCGAGCGCGCGCGCTCGTTCAAGGAAAACCCTGGGAAGCCTCCTTAAAGTCAATAAATAATGATCCAATCCGATTGAGATCAAAATGGCCCATTTCAGTGTTCGTTCCGTCATGATCAGCAAATGCTGTTGACCTTCACTTTCACAGAGGTTTTTTTCTGTATCTTAGTGGTCAAGTCGTCCGATACAAACTAAAAATTTGTGTTGTTGCTTGTTGTCTTTGTTCACAAATGTTCGTTAAAGGTGCATTAAATGGCGTGGTCTAATGTTCGGTTCGTCAGTCAGTCCAAGCTATTGTTTCCACGCTGTGCCGAGTTTTTGTCCCAGTGAGTAAGTTTTCCATTCGTGTTCATGTTTTGTGGTAGATTTAATGGACATGAATCAAGTAAATAAAATGAGAAGTAAATCCAAAATAAAAACTGAAAAAGCTTGTCAATAGAACGTTTTCAGTATGGTGTAACCAAATGATTTTACTAAAATCGTCACGAAATAAAAACCAATAAAATAAGAATACGAAAATTCATGGTCCTTCGAATGTCGAATGTTGTCGTTGTCGTCGAGTACCGTTGCTCCGTGAGTCGCCAACTCCGAAAGTAGCAGACTCCAGTGCTTAAAAACTTAAAATAAAATGGTAGTAAAAATCGTTGTGCAGTTTCATGTCACTTATCGTGTGTTTTTGTCCTTTAGTTTCAATTGCAGTTCACCTATAAGTATTGCAGTCATAATCATGTTCAGAATCATGATAAAGTTGAAATGAAACTAAACATGCTTTATGAGGAGCGATTTCATTAATATCTTAGGGTTCAAAGCTTATTTAAAACTAACAAGTTTGATGGTAACATAGCCGTGTCCGTTGTTGGCCCCTTGCTTGTTGGACTGATCGGTTCCTGTGTTAAAGGAACCACCTCCGCCTCCACAGGAGTTGGAGCGGGATCCACTAGCGCCGCCAGAGTATCCTCCTCCTCCACCTCCTCCCCCACCGGCACCGTTTGGTCCTCCACCTCCACCGAAACCTCCATCGACATGGTTTTGGTTGGATCTACCACCAACACCGCCTGGTTAAAATGAGGGGAAAGATTTATTAATGACCCATAATTGTGATGGGACGATTAATGACAAATACAAAACGGGAGAGAGCTAATTGAAAGAAAGCAAGTAAGCAAGTGTGCAAACAAGCCGAACCAAGCATGAAAGGAAAGCAAATAATCAAGCAAGCCAACAAGGAAAATGACAACAAGCAAGAAGCAAGCAAATTAAGAAACTAACAAAGAAAAACAAGAAAACACTGCAAGCACACGAGCAACGTAAAACGACAGTCTCAACAGCAATTCACACAGCAAGCAAATGGTAACATGATCATCATAGAAAAAAAATCATAAACAACAAACTCACCAGAAACAAAAGACTTTCCACCTTCTCCACCAGTCCCCTTTGGGCCACCAAAGTTCTTGTTGTTTCTACCATTTGACTTGAGTCCTCCACCACCACCTCCAGAGTATCCATTGTCACCTTCCTCGGCACCTCTACCACCTGAACCTCCCTGGAACATGGAGCCTCCGTATCCAGGGTTACCTTCTTGAGAAATGGTACCATGGCAACGAGGGGATTCTCCCTTCATCTTGTCTACTCCTCCACCACCACCAGCTGAGAACAACGAAGTATTGTATCTTTTATCATGTGATATTTTAGCAAGGAACAACTGTCTAAGTTGACAATCTGCATGCGGCTGCTAGCTGAGGGAACATCAAAATTGAATGAGACCTTTCTCTAATTCGTGAAGCTTCAGGTTTGAATACTGAAACCGATTGTACGAAGGTTCAATAGCTCTATCCACCGTATTGAATTTGTACCAGAATCGCATACACTGGGGGAGTAAAATGTATAAGATGGACAATTTTATCCTGCGAACTGTCAGAGCTCAATGGAAAACCAATTACTAGCTACAGGACAATTACGTAACAAATGCAGTATTTCTAAAATTTGGCTTTCCCACGAGAGCCGAGGGTCTACTTAATTGACTTACCGATGATCAGTGGGCTGTTGTCTTCCTTGACAACAAACGATCCGCCTCCTCCTCCAGCTCCACCTGATGATGGATTGTTACCTCCTTCTTGACCAACCAGAATCCTCAGAACGTCTCCTTTCTTGAGCTTAAAGCTTCCTTTTACGCGGCTTCCGCGCCCTCTAAACTTGCCGCTTCCTAAGGGAAAGACAGTGTGATTGATTAGTCACTATAGGTACAATTGTAAGACACTGAAGGATGTTGGGATATTTTACCAAATTTTATTGTATGTATGCCATTGACAAGAAATTATCTGTAATTACTGATAATCTGTGACTACTTTGACATGGCTCTTTGTCTTCCTGAAATATACATTCTGCAATTGTGCGGCACCGGTCACGACCAGGAGTTTGTCATAGCGTTTTTCGTTTTGTTTAATAACTTTTTTAGCCATGCAGTGCTCATATATGTTTTATCATGAGTGCCCGGTTTTCAGGCTTATAAATTAATAAGGGTGCGTCACTGCAGTACTTACCAGCGCTAAACTTGTCATATCCACCCGAAGCACCAGCAGCCTCGATCGAGTAGGTTCCCGATGCAGGCACCTTCCACATCTGAACACCCTTATTGACATTGACTTTGCCTTCGTGGTCTTGTCCCTTGTAATGACTACCAACGCTTACTGGACCAAGGCGACCACTGGCCCCAAGGGTTGTGAACTTAGCTTGTCCGAACACTGCAAATAGCCACATAAATGTCATTTGAATTTACTTTAATGGCATTTTTATCAGTAATTAAGGTCTCACCAAATTTCAGATATTAAATAATCTAAGGAGACGCTGAAGAAAAGGGAACTAGAAATCCAAAATAATCGAAAATACAACTACAGTAAGGCAAAAACTCTCTTCATGTAAACATTTTTTAAAGAGGGATGCTTCTTTATAACTGTACAACCTCCACAGAAGTGGACAAAGTTAGCCGAAAAGGCAGAAGAAACAGTTCAGAGATCTTGATCAAGCCTTCTCTCGTCCTCTGAATCAGTTAATGAACTTGAAATCACATCCGAGATATTCTTTAGTTACTGAAAGATGATGTTCTCACTGGTTCCATTGTCACATTTTAACGAAAAGAATTCGCAAAATCACAGTCTTTACGCTATTCCTACTGCGACTCTTGGTTTCAAAAACAGTACGTCATCTATGTATCTGTCCTCTTCTTGATCATAGCTCTCAGCTAATCAGAATGTGTTATTTACGTGAGATATTGTAAAAAAGATTTTCCCGACAGCATTGCCCTTCGAACATTAAGTAATGAGAATAACTAAATGCCATAAAGGAGAAAAGATTTGCAACGGTTCGGTTTTCTTTGCTTGTAATTAGCTGTAGTATTGTTCTTTTGGTACAGAGTGTTGCATATCAGTGTTTGCTTACCGTTGTATCGTTTGTCAGTCTCGCGTCTTGGGTTATTAATAACCCACATGGTGACAAAATTTCTGAAGTACTTTTCACACGATGCCTCAACGTAGATCATCGAAGAAGATCTTTCTGGTTTTCCCTCTTCCAAAGCCATGCGAATGGATCCAACGAAAACAGGTCTGTCGAACTCGAAGGCAATCCACTGCATGCCTGGTGGTGCAGCGCCGTTGCTGATCCAGAGAGTGTCTTGGTTGTTGTCGAATGCATTGCTGGGCTTGTAACCTGGTGGAATCAAGAAAAAGGGGATGTCATGGGTGAGATTTGCACTTTGTCCAAAGAAACTATTGAAGTAAAAACAAACAAGCTAAGATCCCAACTGAGAAGAAGAAGAAGAAGAAGATCAAAAGGAAGATCAAAAAAGAAAACAGTGCAGAAAAAAAGAAAGAAATAAAGATCATAAATGATAACGGCATTATGAAGGAACATCTTCATTCAAAATTAAAGATGAATATACGATAGCCAAACGGCGAAATTTCAGAAGAAATGCATGGAGCTGGTGATGATGGTTAACAAAGGCAATCAATAGCTCAGGATTAAATAATTACAAAATGATAGCTGTAATGTGCGAACTGAAATCAAATTCCATTTTTACGTCTTTTAAAAAAGACAGACAATATTTCAGGTTTTCATACAGTTTAATTCAAAAATCTAGTTGCAATTTCGCTTTAGAAAGAATATTTGTTTCTGAACAAAAAAACTTTAAATGACCTTATAAATCCGATCCGATCAGTTTTATGTTTCCATCTTTGAAGTTTTGGTTGGGATTTTAAGTAAATGTATGATGTTAATATGCCATAAGTATAGTTATCATGCTAATTATTCGAGTAGTCATTAATCATTCTCAACTGGTGTCTTTGGTGACCAAGCAACCAAATGCGCCACGTGCAAATTGAATTGATCTTTATGGAATAACTCTTTTTTTCTAAGATTGACAAAAAGCGAAAATAAAGTTTCAGATTTTTATAAATGATAAATACCAAAAAAAAGATGCATAACTACGAAAAGAAAATTATTCAGTTTTGCATTAATTTGGAATTGGAATATAATAAAAGAGTTTTCAGAGAAATTTTTAACAAAATAGCTACAATCCAGATTGTTTTCAGCCAAATGTGAAACAAATGCTGCTCCGGTAGTTATAAAAAAAGTTTCAATTTTCAAGCAAAGCGTACCATTATCGCTTGTACTTCTCTGAGGATGGTTCTGATATGTTTAATATTGCGTTGTCATTAAGTATCTTTAAAAGTTACAAGGATGTTTACCTGGCCCAAAGTAGCTGCTAGCATAAGCCCTGGACGGGTCTGACGTCAAGGGCTTGTTAGAGAAAGGAGTGTCGTACATTTGAAGAGAAGATATAACCCACAAGAAGGGCACATCTTCAGCGTTACGTAGACGCCAGTATGGATAGGTTCCATTGGAGAAGGGACACTTGTCTCGACATCCTCCTGGAGCATCACACTCGTGTTTACCTGAAATATAAAAGATATAATACTGAGTACATTATTGCTTAAAGTATACATTCACTTTCTATAAACATGTGCATAAAAACTTGGAAAATATCAAGTGTCATACGTTGACGACACCCGGCTGAAAACTTTTTCTATGAAACGATTGACACCCAAAGTACTTTACAGTGCGTCTACTCCAACCAAAGCCACCCAAACAAATTTTTCCACAAATTATCCAATCAAATTCGAGAATCTGAACAATAGAATCATCACAAATCTTAAGATTTTTCGCTTTATTTACGTATATTCTGCTTGCAACTTGTTCGTTTGTGATCAAAAACGGTTTGCAAACAGATTGCGATAATTTACAATCATTTTATTACAGTCAAATAGTCACAAAGTCGAATGAAAAAATTTGTGGAAAATTTGTTTGGGTGGCTTTGGTTCGTGTAGACGCACTGTAACATACTCGTATATAAAAGCGTTTTTCAAGCTAATGGAAGATGGTTGACTTAGTGCTTAAAGTTTCCTAAAATATATTTTATTCGCATCTTATGCTATAGACAGCTGAACTATTTTTGAAAAAAATTCTCGAAAATGATCATTGTCACATTTGGTAAAAATTGCTTTTGAAGAAAGTTTTTAAAAATGTTAAAAGATTGAATTATGGCTAAAATAGAAATACATTCTTAAAAAGGATCGTCATAATTGAATCTAACATAGAAGTTCCCCTTTGATTGGATTGAATGATAACCTCTTATTGATAAAGAAATTGCAACATCCTAGCTGCAACTTTAAAATATAACCTCTTATTGACTGAACAATTAGCAAAAAAATCTATAATAAAATGAGATTCTAGACTGACGTGTTATGCAAATGTAACTGAATTGACACGCTGGCCACCTTGCTGATTGTCAGATTACACAAAAAATCCACAAAAATTTTCAAAAAGTCAATGTTTTTAAAAAGTAAGTCATCTCAAGATGCCCTAAAATTGCAAAAAGCATAGCAAGGCAAATTTCCAAATGTGGGTGTATTTGTCATGGAAAGTACAGTTCGGTTTTGACACTTTCAGTTTAATATAGGGAACGATTTCTTCGTTTTCAGAAAGTTTTATTTTTTATAGTTTTGCAAGCATATAGATAAATGCCAAGCAGGTGCTATGGGAGCTTTGTCGAAGTCACTTTGAAAAAGTCACATAAAATTTAAGTTTCTTCTATTATTTTCAATCGTTACAAACTCAAATCATGAGCTAAGTGGATGGAAGTAATAAAATGCAGCGCCTGAAGCTGTTCTGATCGCAGGTTCAAGTTCAGTGTGCAATCAAAACTGAATCAAAGCTAAGGCTGGGATATCAAATGTTTAAAGTTGTTTTTCATACCTTTGGTAAGCTCTTGACAAATAGCTAGCCTCTGATCTCTATACCTCTTGTCAGTGTTCCATTCCCAACTCATGCAATAACCAGGTTTGAAAGGTCTACTCCATGGTGGAATAACTAAATGCGAATAGACTTTAGGATCCTGCCTGAATCCTAGCTTATCTAACTGAACTGGAATCCCTATGCTATCTTTCTCTTCTCCACCGAGGAAAAACCCGTGTGCAAAACTTACAATGCAGAAGAAAGCTAAGGAGAGGATTGCCCGAGTCATGGCTCTGGTGTCAGACGTGGCCAAAATGTGAAGACAGTTTACCGAGCTGATCGTTAAATGCTAGACTTGTGCCACGCACAATAGTCGAGAGCTCGTCTCTCATTGGCTAAAGACTTCAAACGTGGAAAATACTTCGTGGAATCTTTATACGTTGAGTTTTACAAAGTCGAATTTTAAAGGCGTTTTGCTGGCACGTTTTTTTCGCGGACAGAATCGCTGCTAAGCAACCAGGAGTACGTTGCGTCTATGATTGGTCAGCGGTTGTATCTAATTCCACGTATCATTACAAAGCAAGCTTTATCAATTTAACAATACAAAAATATAATCATAAAGTTCTGGTATCGATTTATTAATGGTTGGATCCATATCAAGGTAGCTGTCAGAAAAATTTGGGAATTTTTAATTCCCAGCAATTTGACTAAAATGTACTAGAAACTTGGTCAGCCAATGTAGGAAAAAAAAACTTGTGGGAATACTTCCTGAAATAGTTTTGAAGGATTCAAACGAAGTATTGGAATCGGTATGAATTTGATATCAAATTGTGTATCTGTTGCAAGTCTTAATGGTCCATTTTTGGTCCATTGTTTCTTGTGTTCTTTCTACCCGCTCTTCCCAAATCTCTTACCATCGATTACAAATTTTCTCTTCAATCAACGTTCCTTTTACAAAATGTTCTCAGGTAATAAATATTGAATAAGAATTGAATGCTTTCCTTGCCTTTGTTTTTGTTGGTTTTATTCTCGCAGGTTTTTGTCGTTTTAACTAACTTTAGGTTGTCTCGTGCCTATCTAATGGCTGATTCAAAAGAAAATGACCACAAACTTCATTTGGCCACCAAACACTGTTTCTTTTTACTCCAAATCATAACCCAACCGGTGGACAGATAATTTCTAACTGATTTTTATTATTTTTATCATTTTCGTAACAGCTCTATAAAACTAAAGTTATGTATTTTAGACAAAAACCAAAAATACAGTTGTTACTAATTAAGAGACCATGGCCGAACAGAGATTGATTCGTTTCTAAAATCTTTTCTTCCAGTTTAATCCCCTAAGTTTGTGCATAATACTGAATGAAATTGAAATATAGCTAGTTTTGTTGCCAAGGCAAATTCTTCAGAACAAGACAATACAAAAGACACAGGGGACAGATAGAAGCATGAAGTCCGTAAACAATCGACACGAAAAAGTCTGTTTGAAAATCTTAGTTTTCAAGTTTGTTTTCAAGTTTTAGGAATTCATCCGTTTTTGTTCAAAAAAACGCCATGTTCCATTATTTACACGATTAAGCCATCATGGTCTTTAGTACCCAATCAGGCTATTCTTCGTTAAAAGAAAACACTGCTACGATTACGTTTACTCTTTCTAAGTTTCTTTTTTATATTACAACATATTTACAACTATATGGATGTCATTTTTGATGTACAAAATATCATTTTTTAAGGTATATTCTCTGAAATTTAGGGTTTAGTGAAGTTATCCCCTTTGTTCGATTTGTTTCATTTTTGTCATTTCCAAGTGTAAGTTAGCCTCGCCCTTGATCAGCAGGATAAATTAAACTGTGTCTGTAAGGTACTGGTTTCTTGGTCTGATAGAAGCAAAATTCATAATATTCCCTTGTTTTCAAGATTTGCCCTGAAAGGGAAAAAAGATGAAATTATAATAAGACGTCATTAATTCTAAACAAATCAAGTATCAAAATCAGTTTTTGTGTTCACACTAATGATGCAAAATTCCCAAGGTCAACATGCTGCATTTCCTGGTTACGAACGCATGGCGTACATAGTTTGTTAGCAGTTTCGGTTTTCCCTGGAGAAGGCTACCATGCATATGACTGATATCCTTAGCACATGTTCATATTTCTTCTTCATTTAAGCAAGTTCCTGGGAATCTTTTATGCTGCATGCTGTATGTTATGTCATATGCTGCACGTTGCATGTTACACTTTGCATGTTGCAAGTTACATGCTGTATGTCATAACTGCATGTTGTATGATGCTATGTGCTGTATGTCGCATGCCGTATGCTGCACATTCCACGTTGCACCACTCTGCATGTTGAAGTTCTTATTCTAAACTTTAAACTTATTGTGGATCAAGAAGATCATATGTAAATATCGTAAGAAACATGCAGACAAATATATTCAGACAAGCGTTAGTATTTGCCTATTCTGCAATACGGATCGTTGAACATGCACTCAAAAAATCGTGTCCTCTCCAGATCAACATGGAAATTTTTACTTCCAACAAATTTCCATGATATTTCCAACAAATTTCCATACCATGGAAGTGTTCAAAAGGGTGGAAGTATCATGGAAATTTGTTGGAAGTCGCAATGATTTCCATGATCTGCGGAGAGGACACGATTTTTCCGGTGATGCAACATACAATGAAACCTTCATCAATCGTTTTGGAATAGCTGTTACAGATTCACACGAACCTTAGTGTTTCTGCGTTTTTGTTTCTTATCCACCGCTGCATACACGAACTCAATATTACCGCCTCTTCCTTTATCGGTCTTCTTGGATTTATCAATGGTGGCATAAACCAGCGGTTCATCTGGTGCTTTGCGATAGGGACTTGGCATTTTAGGAGGTACTGCATCTTCATTTTCTTCTGGTGACTTCTGTTTTATGTTCACATTTGAATACAGAGCTGCATATATTGATGTGGAGCTGGTAAGGTTGTCTGGTGATGTATAATCGGGGCTCACAGAATCTTCTACGGTGGCTTCTTGTGCAACAGGATTGTCAAGCCCAGCAGAGTTTTCCATATCAGTTTTGTTCCTGTCATCTTCGATTTCTGCTTCTGTTGTACGTTCGGTTTGTAATGGCGCTCTACCTCCTTCCATTTTTATTGATGTCCTTCGTAAAGAGCTGAGAATATGAATGATAAAATACGAGAATATTCTTTATGTATACGATGGGGGAGGGGGATCCTCATTGTACATAACTTGGTAACTCTCATCCTAGACCTCTCGTGGTAGGTTCAGCTTGTGCGTAGCGCTTCCCTCTTCTACGCGAAGAGTCGAGAAAGTTTGATAAATGAAATATGAGAGGCCTATCTGTATGTGCAACAAAAATGCTACTCATGGCAAACGTATAGAGATTAGATCTAGAAACGATCATTGAAATGTTGATTGTGTTTGTTCAGAGGTACGTCTATTATACCACATTCCATTACTCACCTAGTTTTGAATTCACAACTTTTACATTTCTTACATCTTAGTAAAATGCCTATAAAAATGTAAAATAAGATTTGTTTCTTGTTACTATGCTTTTACAACTATCCGTTAATAAATTAGATATATACCTATTTCAAAAAACGTTGTCGGGGAGAACGGAGGCTGTACGACCGAAATGAACTGTGGTTACCATTTGGTATGCATAATTTTACTAGTTGCGTTGCCCACGCTTATGCTTGCGTCGCTAGTGAGAACCAGGCTTTACAGTCGGTGTATCCATTTTCGAGCATTTTTGAAATAGGTGTATTAACTCGAGTCCAAAATGTATGTAATGTAATCAAGATGACGACGTCGACGCCTCATGATGTGAACCAAATACTTTGAGGGGTTTATCATGAGCTGCTTGAACTTTACCTGCGTTTCTGTCTTTACAATAGAATACGTAGATGTAGAAACCAATTCCAGCACCTAGTAGGATCCCCAAGGCAATGACTACGTAAACCAGATTGACTGACTGATCACCATCAGGCCAATCGGGTTGATTTGAAATAGCACATGGTATTTGATGTTGTAAACAGATCATCTCCGAATAACTGCATATGTCACTTTCTAGAACTTAACATAAGAGAATGTAAGAGAAGAGAGGAGACTTAAGTGTGAAGAAATTTTTCTACAGCAAACGATAAATGAAGCACGGTGACGCGAGCCAACCTGTAATGTTCTTTTTATTTTATGGACAAGGTGGACAAAACAAAACTAGAAACATCAACGACAAGTGAAAGCAAACTGGCGGAAGAATTTTTTAGGACGCGCGCGTACATCCGGGACATTTGGTACATAACTTTTTCATATCCTCACTAGTGAAAATATAAAAAAATACGAGTGGTTTTGAGTTTCCGGTAAAACACTGTTATCCTTAAAATAAAATGAGAAACACAATGATTTAATAAAAAAATTCTTTTTTAAGGTGCATAGGTTCGGCGATACCTTTATCGTATTCACAGATAAAGCCTCTAGGAAGGTCACAGTCACGGTCATTCCATAAACCTCTACTCAAACTGGGATGATTCTTTGCCATAATTACACACTTGCCATCATGTGAAGGCTGTTGTGGTTGCCACTTGGCAAACGTCAGGCTTTTGTTATTGACCCATTTCCATTGACCACCTTCATTTTTTAACCCGATGTACCATTCATTCAAGTTGGTGTTTCTACTTTGAATCTCTGAATTGATGAATGTCCATTCTTTTTCTGTTTCCATGGTTACTAGGTGGCCTCTATCGCGAGTGCAGTTTTCTTCACTTTCTGTCCATGTTTTGTTCTGGTTGTAAAATCTATAGCAAGAACACGCAGTCACTATGAAAGAAGGAAATATAATGATATTGTGATAGGTCCTTCAGTCCCAGCTAGGGAATGTTCATTAAATATTCCGAGGGGGGAGGGGGGGGGGAAGATAGCAAGGGGGGCTCCCAAATTTTCATAGGACTGAGAAGAAATTAATTTAACGTGAGGGGAGGGGGGAGCTCTAATTTTATTTTGAGATATCTGTGCAAAATCTCCCCCCCCCCCCTCGGAATATTTAATGAACATTCCCCAACTTTTAAAAAAGAGATTGGAGGAGTAGGGGTATCCTTTTCTTTTCTATTCTTTTTTCCTTGATCTCTTTTTTTTCCTTTCATTTTTTCTTCTTTTCTTTTCTTTTTCCTTTTTCATTTCTTTGGTTCTTTGGTTCTTTTTCTTTTTTTAAATCGATTGACTTAATTTTAAAGCTTATATATCAGCTATTCTTTCCAAGTTTTTCACGTTTTACTTTGCTTCAGCCTTTGAAGCTTCCAACCTCTATTTTTCTTTCTTTATTTCATTTGTACTGGCAAGTTTACTGCTTGATTCACTTATTACAAAGTCGTTTATGCAAAAATAAAAACCATTATTATAAAGAAAGAATAACCTTAACTGTACAAAAGTGAAATATATGCATGGAATCTACTCGCAGTAAACTCGGTTGGACATTCTCAAGAGGAAAATAGAAACAACATTTACATTCGTTTACTTAACATATTTACACCTGTAATTCCAAGAACGTTGTCATAAAAATAGAAAAAAGAAAAAGAACCCATCAATAGCTAATAATTAATAATTAATCAATAACCTCACGAATTACTTATACTTCCGATATTTATATCAAATTAAAAAAACGATACTTTATTTCACCACTTTTTTGCGTGCAGCGAGTGAGTACAGGACTTTTATATTTTTATATATAGTTACTTCAGTTTAAATTTAGTCATCACTAATTGATTGCTATTTGTCATTTATTTCAATACTTGTGTTTTGTATGACAATGTTCTTGCAATTAGATATGTATAAATATTAAAAATAAATGAACTATAAATAAATATATTCATACATACCATTGTGTTTTGAAATCACGATACTTGCCCCACAAACCATTAACACCAACAAATGGAAAACGATTTTACAAGAGGTAGATGTCATCTCCGTTTTGTTGTATACTTTATATGAAAAGGAAATAAGGAAGAAAAGAAACTCTAGAGCTCACGTAGAAGCATTTGGCTGATGTACCAGAGCACAGTTTCGATGTGGTTTGCCTTCATTACTAAGCTGTCAATCACATGTTTGTGTATATACATCGAAAGTGGCATAATTTGGTTTCGTAGGCACTGTGGTTGGTTTTGTTTTGCTCCTGTCGATATAGCACAAATGAACCAATAGCTATGAGGAAATAAAAGTATCCGTGACGAATCCCTCTCTTATGAGCCCAAAATATGAATATTTATGATACCGAGCTGCTGAAGAATTGATTTATCGCTGTAGTTAGTCTAGTAGATCATCACTAAGGAACATAGATATCTCCTCAACGTTTCAAAATCTGTTATCTTCTTTCTAGAATCTACTAGTTTCCTTATTATTTCATTTATTTTATCTTTTTTGGCACTAAATTATAGTTAACTTACCTCGTGTCTTTTTTCCCTTCAGAGTGTTTATTTCGTTTTCATTTTCTGAAGCGTGGATTAGGTTTCGTGAATCCCTCAGTCACAGATAAGATTGGATGAAATTTTCTTATTTTCGTGCACACTCATTAGAAATTATTTGCAAAAAGGGGGCAATTATGTTCTAATTTCCAGAATCGGTTTCCTGGTAAACCCAAAGTATTCAAGTGATTCTTGAAAGATCTTTTAGGGTTATGCAAATTTGTGCCTTACAGTCTCGACTGAATGCTTTGTACGGACCAGTGCGACTCGGTTTAGTGTGGAGGAATACCTATAGGTGTGGCGGTAGATTAAGAGACACTAAGTCTCTCGGCAGTCGATAGTCTGCGGCGTTTTGGTATATTTTTCTGCTGTTTTCTGCCACGCCGCGCGAGACTGATGACGAGGTTAAATATGCAAGACTGCCAAACCACCGCCTGATACGAAACTACAGGGATGGTATGAATGGTAGCCGACAATGCGTGCTTTGACCCCCCTCCCTCAGTGTTAAAAGCATAAGCAGCTACAGGGATTAGAGGGGAGGTCGAAACAAGTTGTACGGCGATCGAACCCTAGAACTAGATTGGAAGGCCGCGCACCAACTAACTAAGCTATGCCTTTACCCAATATACATTGTCATTGTGGTGCCAAAACATTACATCATTAATAACAATAGGTTCTCTACTCGCGGTGAGCGCGGTACAGTTTAATGAACGTCTTATACGCACTGATTCAATGTTCGGACGGTGTTCATTTCCATGTATTTATTGATACTTTCTAAGCTCAAAACCAGAATTTTGAATCAGTTTAAACCTTACCTCTAAGTGTAAACGTTCATAAAACTGTATAAACTAGACTATAGGCAACTACATATTGTCAGAAAACAAAAGAGCGATCATACTCCTAGAACTATTCGTCGGTTTTGACTTGCATAACATGATATATTTTATTTTTAACAATCAAAATAAAACATTTTCTATTGGCTTGACAAAGCCATCAATCTTGATAGGTTTTGATGATGGCTTGTTTTTATGTTGAGCTATACATCGGCATTTTTATTACTTGAGGATATATGTAGTGTTCATTCGGAGAGTTACTCTAGGAATTCTAGAAATATTTCTTATAATGCTGCCAGTAATTGATGTCGCTCATCTCGTTGATGTTGCTGCTGTTGATGTAAATCCTTTTCTTGGGTGCTGTTCTGCTGATGTTGCATGTACGTTCGCCTGGTTGCAGTTGATGTTGTTGCTGCAGCTGTGTTGCTATTGTTCTTATTGTAGTTGTTGTTGTTTTGTTGTTGTTGTTTCATATCCTTTACTTGGATGCTGCTGCTATTGATAATAAAGTTGCTGATTACGTTGCATGTTCTTCCCCTGGTGTCTTCATATTGATGCTGCTGTACTTGCTTTTGCTGTTATCGATTATCGCTGCCCTGTTTTTCTTGTTTCTAAATGTTTTTAACTTAAGCTCAGTCATCACAAGTCAATTTACGCCCGATTTCCAGTTGACTCCGATGAAGGACTTACGTCCGAAACGTTAGTTATTCTTCCATCCACCATACGGTGTTATATATTATATTTTATCTATCTACCGCTTTCCAGTTGCATGTATGTCCCTTTTATTGTTCCCACGAGACCACATAACCGAGCACATTCACTTCTTGTGCTTCTTTTTGACATCAGCATGCACAGGGCGTGCTTCCTTATCATCATTTAACAAGTCCACCATAGCATACATCATCGTGTCTCCTGTTTCTTCTTTGTAAGGACTCGGGATACTTGGCTTATTTTTGGTCTTTCTGGATGCACTCATGATTGATGATTGATGATTGATGATTGATGATTGGATGGCGACTTTTCTTTTTGGCATTATCACTTGTTTCAGTTTTACCGTGGCGAGGCTTCTCTTTGGTGCCATCTTGCTCAAGACCTTCCTCTGTAGATTTATCGTGCAGATATATGATGCCACTAGATGCATACAGGTAGTTAGAAAAGGAAGACGCAGTGGTAGACACACTAAAGCTTTGAGTACGCCTAAGTTCATCTTCATATACCTTTGAATCAAGGTCAGTGGTTGCGTATAGATTATCACAACAAACTGGTTGAGCTCTTGCAGCATCTCTACGCTTTTGCTCTTGGCGTTGTTTTGATGACTTAAATCCAATGTTGGGTTTGGATAGATCAGTTGTGGCATACAGGCTGTTGCAATAAGCTTGTTCACTTTCAGAATCCTTGCTGACAGTGGTGGGTGGTTCATTTTCAGCACCTTCCTTGCATTCTTGATGTGCGTCGTGTTTTATACAAGTCTTGCCAACAGCCATATTCAACTCTGAAAGGTCAGTTGTCGCATACAAGTTGTTGCAAAAGGCCGGATCAAGTGCACCAGCTTTCAGGCATTGTTCCTCTTTAGATGACCGACCACCAAAAGTCTCCTTCTCATGTCTAGTTTCTACATGCTGGAGTGGCTTACGTTCAACACTTTCATAGACTTGGACATTTAAAGTTGGCGCAGTATCAACTGGATTCAAGTATATGTCATTATCATCGCAATATTTGGATGTCATCTTAGCAGATGGCAGTATTGCATCATGTACCTCAGCATATGTCGATAGATCTGTTTCATGTGCCCTGGTATGTGTAGCTGATGTTGGATAGTCTATGTCGTCATATTGCACTAGATAGTGTACTGTATTTTCGTCCACCATCTGGACACCTCCTGATCTTGCATTGTTGCGGTTACTTTGATTTTGTGGAATTGATCTTGTGGCTGTAGTTTTCGTTTTGGATGAACTCCTGTTTAAACTGCCAAAACATAACGTATCAGTATCCAATCTGATCAGTATCAATTAGAACCAATTGGATTCGGTACACAAGAGATATTTCTATATGGGTGCTAGTAAACAAGTTACCATTGGTAAGCTCATTTCGCAAACATTCATCTCACTAACCTAGATGATTCCGTTTCTTTTCGCCCTTTTCCTAAATAAGGAAACATATTTGACGTTATCAGCGTTGTTCGGAGAATTTGAGAAAAACTTATTGCGATACTTCAGTTAGAGCAAAAGCACATGAACCATGAAATAAAATCAAACTAGTTACTAACTATTAGTCGGTATTTAGTGACTAATAGACGTTGTCACTGAACCAGAACAGTTTATTTGAGACAAAGAGCAATACACAAGAGATTTTTATTTCATAGTTCATGTGCTTTTGCTCTAACGCACTTATAATATTTTAAAGATGTTTCATTCATTATGTTATAAGAAACAAGTTTTGAGAAATATTCCACCAAACCTGATTTCTTTCGAAACCAGCAAAATACAGCAACCAAGGTGCATATACAAATGGACAGTAAAACAGCAAGTACAATCACCACGAGCATGATGGGAAATGACTGTGGCTTCATGGAAGCTTTAGAGGTTGTTGTACTTGTAGTGGAAACGGTTGAAGCAGCTTGAAAAAAGAAATATTGAATAGATAATAATTCTTTATCTGTTGTTCATACGTCATAAACAAATCAGTTTTTTCATCTTTTCATTTTTGTTCCCAACCTTTTTGATGGAGAGAACAGGAGGAGAAAAACACAACCTGCTAGCTGGCTACTACCTAGCACTACATTCAACCTCATCTTTATGTCTACTTGTCAAAAAATTCCAACTTTCTAAACATATTAAAAATAGGATGTCCAATGATCCGTTGTTCTACTTACATCTAGTTATAACAGTCGAAGGTTGCGACCCGTTTTCATTT
>WUCR03136575.1:0-15078 GCA_009858155.3 Phymanthus crucifer
AAAAACTAAAAAAAATTCAACGTCTTTCGCGGATGTAAAAGGTTTTTTTTTTTTGTTTTAAGCTTTATCGGGGAATTTTTTTTTCTTTTTTTTTTTTTGCCCCCCCCCCCCCCCCTTCCCAATATTTTTTCGTATGCCTTTACGTCAGTTGGCGTTTATAAATTCGGGTTTTATTAAGAGCCATCTTAATTAAAATAATTTTCTCATGTCGTTATCTTCAAGATGCAAGTTAAATGACTATGAGTTTTAATCATTATTGTTGATATGATTACTCTTAAGTTTTGTAAATACTTTTTTCTTGGGTTATATTGTGAATTGTTTCAGGCAAATAAGATCAAAATAGCGAAAATTCTAGAGGGAAATAGAGAAGCGGCAGTTTGTTTGCCTTAATAATTTAGTGATCTATCTTTATCATTTGCGGTTTTTCATTTTTTTTTCCTTTTCTATTTTTCTTTCTTTCTTTTTTCTCATTTTAATTCTTTATTTCCTTTTTTATTTCGTCCTCCATTCCTTCCTGTTTTTACTTCCTTCCTTCCTTCCATCCTTCCTTTTTCCTGCTTTTCATTTTTCTGTTTCCTTTCCTCTTCTTTCTTTTTGCATTATTTTTCCAAACCAGCATGTTTCATGGCAAAACTCTTTACATGTTTTTGACCTGTGTTTCATCTATAAACACATTTTCACATTCCCACTCATATTTTTTGCCCAAGTATTCGCCCATGGGCAGTACCCCCTCATCCACACAATATTTCATTCAAGGCAGGTGAAAAACTATTGTATGTAACCTTTTAACACAAACCTGTAATGTTTCTATGGCTTTCTACAAATAGCGTCGCTATCCAACTATAATTTAAAAGTTCACAATGTCGCTGGGCATAATTCCTAATAAAAGATTCATTTACTTCGAAAAAGTTTCCAAATTAGAATTCAGGAATAATTCTCCGAAAATGTCGGTGACGAAATTCTAATTTTCAAGAGTTAAGAAAAAATATAGGTTAGCTTCTTTTCCTTTTTTTTTTCCTTCATTTTTTTCTGGGAATCGGTTAGCGTTAAGCGAAGTTGAGTGCAGTCGGCGATTGTCGAAGATCTTAGTGGACTAATTATCTTCTATATTATAATAATACTGTCGACCTCTCATGAATAACCAGCATTATTTGTTCGTCGTAGTCCATTGATTATTGATAACTAATAGCACAATGCGATAGACAGCTGAGAACTAAGGATTTGGTAGCAGAATATATCATTCTGGCAAGAAAACTCCGAAGACTTTGCATCGTCTAGACCGTGTGAACCAAACCTGGAACTTTCTTCGACTCGGAGCTCGAGTTTTCGAAAATCGAGGTACCTGTGGGTTTGTTTTGGATCCTTTTTTTGTGGAATATTTTTAACTCTGGTGGCATGTGTTTTGATGTTTGTACTTCGTGAATAATTTATTTCTTCATATATATTTCATGTCCTCGTTCGTTTCTTAGGAATGCGAGAAACACTACCAAGCGAATAACGAGAAAACACTAGAGGAATAATAGCGGGCCATCGCTCGCAAACGTGCTCTGTGCATTAATATAAACCAATTAAAGAGAAAGTGTGAAAACACGTGCTGGTGAAATTCCCTTTAAGAAATTGTCGTAACCAGGGAACGGTGTAGAAAATGTGACAAAATTCTTTCGATTTTTTCGAATGTTTTTATTTCACCAAGCTCTCCGGGAGATTCTAACGTGTAGGTTCTTTCGACTGAATTCTAAAAGGCTTGCTTTTGACAGTGTATTTAGGTTTTAAAATGAAAACAGTTTCTGGAGGTAATGCACATCGCAGCGGGCTGTACGACTGAATAAGCTTCCTCTAAATTTATTATTTTTGTAACTCAATTCTCTGCGACTGAAAGCCGCCATCAATTGTCATCATTTCGCTATAGAATAATTATCTCGTATGCGCAAAAGGGAAACGAATGAATGAAAATGAAAGGAAACGAAAGGGAAAAAGAAAAAGTTCTTTTAATTTTCATTTTAGTTTCAACAATAAAAACTCTGGAAAATATGTTCGCAATATTGGCGAAATAATTATAAAAAAGTTAGTAAAAAGAAAAATACGCACTCTAGACACTCAAAAAGTAAAGAAAATAAAACAATTCTAAAAGCACAAATGAATAAATAGTTAAAAAAATAAATTAGTTAATGATATCGATATTCTTTCTATTTATAGCACTTGGATTAATACGTATTGTAGCTGAGTAGATACTGGTGTTTATGTGTTTGTCGTGCTTCTACCGCTACAGTCTGATATATCCCTCGGACTTTTCATTAACACAAGAAGCCTTCTCGTCCTCCACCAAAACCGCTGTCCTAGTTATCATTGAATAGGTTGGTTAGTGTCAAAGAGCGCTTAAATAAGAATGCATATTTAGAAGCAATCTCCTCGCTGGAAGTAATTACGTCATAGGCCCAGCTTGAGGCACTTCAATATCCTATTCCAGCCAGATAGGAAAGTGCTTTAGACAGTAGTTGAAGACAGCTGCAGGCAGTGGATATTCCGGTTTCTTTCATCCACAAGCCACGGATTAAATTAATACCAGCAAGAGACTTCCCGGTTTGGGGAAACACTTTACACTTAGCTCGAGTCTTATTACATTGCCCTGGAGGTGTATCCGTGCCCCGCCGGTACAAGTCTGCCCAGGTTCCATCTGGGCCATTAGCTCGTCGGAAGAACTGACGGTTCTCCAGTCTTGTGTTTCCTATGTTTTTACTCAAATTATCTGGTTTGCTTCCGTCATTAGAAAGTTGATTTCAAATGTTTTAAGAAGTCTTATACACCCATCTGCATATCATTGTGATCAGGCTGGTAGAGTGAGTTTTCTCTTAGCTCAGAGGGAGGTAGTGTTAATCAAGAAAGAGCGATATTAAATACCCCCAAGTCGACAGGAAGACGACAAGCAAAGCTGCAGTATATCACAAGATTGGAGACAACTGCAAAACGAGATTTCAGCTTTTTCCCCAGGTTTTTTAAGGGATTTTTTTTTAGAAAATATACAAATTACTTTTTTTGTTTTAGAAAAGAAAAGGATGGAAGGATAAACAATGAACTGTTTGGTCATATACGACACCGTTTTACAGGGAGAAATGTTTTCGATTATTTGTCAAGCTTGCGAGCACCTGCCTGTCGACTGCACATGTATTGATAAACGAGAGACGAGATGCTTAACCTAGTTCCTCCCGATTGTCTCTAATGCTTTTTTCATAGTGCGATAATTCTGCGATATCTACTGTTACTGTGAATATAGAAATGTCAATTAAGAAGGTTTTTAAGCCCAAAAACAATAATGGCAATAGTTTCTAAACATGTTTTTTTTAAACTGTCTTTCCAAGTTAGCGTCGGACTGACTGGCCAAGTCACGGAAAGTTGATGGCTTATCCGATGATTACTGTAAATATGTGCACAACTGTACTAAAACTGACAGAAGTGTGAGTACGTTTTGCTTAATTGACAGAAGAATGAATGTATGAATTAACGTTTTAAAAAAATTAATGAAAGAGTGGTGTGACAAGGTAAAGCAAAGCAACGAAATGTCGACCTCGCGTACCAACCAAAGGTGGAATCAAATAGACATTTTTGTGGCGTGACAATGTGTTCCCATTTCAGATCACGTGTCATTCCCTAGAGAATATGGTTCTTTGCTTTAGGTGCATACATATTCATGTGTCTTCTTGCACAACCAATTAACAAAGAAATTATACTCTAGGGAATGACACGTGGTCTAAAATGGGAAAACATTGTAACGCATCGAATAAGGTCCATTCTCTCTTCTTGAAGATTGAATCCATAAGACATGGAAATGGCGGACTTTCAATCGAAAAATCTTGGCGTCGGAATTCTGTGAAGGTAATTTTTTTTCCTTTTTCAGTTTCAGTCTCCCAGTGATGGGGATTTAATTCCATAAATGAATATTATAGTTTTGGAATATCTAAAGACGATGGTTTAAAATGTATGAGGTGTTGACACATAGGCACATGAAATCATTGGCTTTTGACTTTGAAAAGGCTTGTTAAGTAAAGAATAAGAGAGACATTAGTAAAAAGAAAAAATGAACAAGAAATGGAAAAGAGAGAAAGAAAGAAAAGGAAAACGATAGGACGAAAGATAGATAAATAGAAAACGGAAAAGGAAGGAAAATAAAGAACGAAAGATAAACAAAGATAAGAAAAAGGGAAAGAGAAAAAAGAAAGAAAACGAAAAAGATGGGATGAAAGATAGATGAAGAGAAAAAAGAAAAGTAAGGAAAATAAAGAACGAAAGATAAACAAAGATAAGAAAAAGAGAAAGAGAAAAAAGAAAGAAAACGAAAAAGATGGGATGAAAGATAGATGAAGAGAAAAAAGAAAAGGAAGGAAAATAAAGAACGAAGGATAAACAAAGAAGTAAAAGGGAAAGAGAAAAAGGAAAGAAAACAAAAAAGATGGGACGAAAGATAGATGAAGAGAAAAAAGAAAATTAAGGAAAATAAAGAACGAAAGATAAAGAAAAGATAACTAAATAAAGCGACAAGAAAAAAAAATTAAGAAAAAGAAGAGGAGAGAAAGAAAGATAGCAAGATGATAACATTTAGAAAAAACTGAGTAAAAAAAACATTAACAAAAGTGGATAAACTGAGATGTCTAAACATTCTACTTCACAATGCCTCTTGACGGACATACATAATTAACCAACTACTTTGATTTGTAATTTTCGTATAATTATTTATCTTGTACGCCCATTTTCGTTTTGTTCAACGCCTCTACATTCTTCAGCTTGGACATTGGGAGTATTTAACGGTTAAGCCGAGTGGCAAACGGTCTGATCTTGTGGAGGTTGTGACGAGATTGTTATAGAGTTAGGTGTGTTTGTATTTGTGACTTGAACAAAGGGCAATTATGACACGGCTGACTACTAACGGCAGGACTAAAGGACTTAAAGCAAACAAAAAATAACAATATCAACTGCATGTTACTATCAGGACAAAAGAAAAAACCAAACGGCAAAAGTTTTGGAGCCGGTTGGCATTGCTTGCCGGGTTAAGGTAAATTTGAACTTTTTTTCTTGTCTTTTCGTCTTGTTGTTTTCAATGTTTTTTGTTGCGCATTCTGGAAAACAAATTAGCAACTCGCACTGTTTTCCATTCTGGACAAGAAATATTTACAAATATCAAGCTGTCCTAACTGAAAAAACAGCTGATAAATATGTGTTCAAATACTGTTTCCTGACTGCTTTGAAAGTTGGTTTACCCTGTACGATAAATGCAGATAAGAACAATAGCGTCCATTCGAGGGGGAAAAAACTCGAGGAACGTGATGACAGCCATCTTGCAAGGTGACTTGGAGTATTGATTCAGCATGGCAAAGGGAATTGACGACCTTTAAACGACCTTTATTGATGATTTAAGCAACTTGCTAGTGGCAAAATACTCGCTACAAAGACTCCAAAGCCGTTAGGTATTCTGGCATCGGTGGCGGAGTATAGAAGAACTAACTCGATTTTAGAATTCGCACGTGTAATTGACGAGTATAATGTAGCATGAAGGGTTTTTTTTGTCATCTCTACAAACACACACGCCTAAGAGTCTAATACGTTGTCTTCAATCCTCAAGGATCGTTGAATTCATTAGATGTTAGGCCCTAACAAGACGTCGATTTAAGTATTAGACAACTAACGTCGGAATCTAAGACTTAACGACGAGGGAAAGTTTTTTCTAGCTCATTAAGAAAGTTTCCAGATCCTACATCGAGGCGGCCATGGTTCCGCATTAGGTTCTATTTTGCTCTTAAAGCGCAAAAAAGAGCTAAGAGACATATTGATTGAGCTTCGGCTAATTCCCATCTTCTTCTTAAAAACCGAGATGATTATAAAGATGGCAGGAAGTAAAGTCTAATCTCTTTCTCTTCCGTTCAATTACACTCGCCATGTCTAATTAGCGAACCACTAAGAGTATTCGTCGTGACTATTATACAGATATATGGTGTATAAATAAATACGATCTAGTCTGTGAGGAGCAATATTTTTATATTCGCCTGTATTGTGGTCAACGAGACAGTAAAAAATCTTGCCCAATATAAGTAAAAAAAAAACAGTAAAACATCGATGCAATCGCAATGTCTAAAGATCTTTGTGAGATTGTATGAATGCAAGAACTGGTGAATATTCTTATTCTTCAACTCCACTTATATAGAAAATTCCGAACTAGACTAGACCGGATGTTGTTGGATTTTTTCTTTCACCCCAAAGCTCCAAACACCTGTGTGATAAACTATTTTTTGTTGTGTTTTGAAAGCCTAGAAGTAATTATATGTAATATCCAATTTATCTATTCTGCATAACGCAAATAACACTGTGTTTTATCTATTCCTTGCTCTCTAATTGGAAAGTGCCGCTCGTCTATCTATAATTTCTCTCCAGATCTTTCAAAACATCCAAATATTTGTCAGTCGTTTTAGATTTTCGGCCAAAAACCTGATGCAAGTGTTCAGAATCGTTGGTAGATTCCTCACGATGGCATTCATAACCTAGGTTGCCGTCTAAGCGTCACGTGACGAGAAGATGGAGGTTTAGAGACAGCTGGCTGGGGACGAGAAGGATTTGATGGGAGAGCACACCTGCCTCAATTCAAAATAAATACTTCATCAATAACTTTATGAAAGGGCATCGTAGGCGCTTAGGATAAAGTGCTCCGAGGCGGATATGAACAACGCAAGGAAAGAAAAAAAAAGGACCACAATTTTTTTTTCCACGGGCGCCAAAAAATTATTCATTCTCTCCTTCACGACGAAATTTAGCGCCAAGATAAAAAAAATCATTTTTACGCTCGATGCATTACTAATGCTTTTTTTTTTTCTGTTGTTGGTGAATGATGGTTCCTGTCATAACTAGAAACAACGGTCATGTCAAAAACGAGAAAAAAGCTTAAGAGATATCAAAATGATCTTCTCCGGAAGGCCCTTCAGTCGAGAGTGGGGCACGTGCTCCGGAAAAGAAGATTTTCCCAAAAAAACTCGTAAACAATTGAGCAGATGTTAGTTGGACTAATTCAGTCGGCCAACCTAAATTGATGGTTTAATGTGTGTTTGAAATCCTAGAGAAAATTGATCCGGAGAAAAACGACAACACAAAGCAAGCCAGCTAATTCGAAAAACACGGCCAGGCGATCTCGACAAAGCGATCTACAGCACCTCATTTGTAAAGTAAGATTTTTCGAATCATATCACATCGTTGTATATCTTCTAATGGAAATTTTCGCGACTTTCATTCTGGTGAAAGTAATTTCTAACTCAAATAGTAGGGCTTAATTTTGTCGGAGAAGTAGATGTTTGTGTGTTCAGCTGCTCTCGAACATGGAGATCCAGTCAGACGAAAACACACACACAAACAACACAAGTCCATCAGGTTGCTGGATATGTGATAAGTTACCTAAAAGACAGAGTTTTTATACAAAGTCAGACTCTTGTCCATACAGGTGCAAGCCGTTCGACTTTACATAACAATAGACAGCATATAAGCGTAAAACAAAAATAGTTAGCGGGAAATTTTTCATTATTAATTGAAGTTATGCGAGCGGAAACCGAATCCTAGAAACCAAATTGCTCGAACTGGGGAAGTATTTTCTTGGTTTTGAACCGGTGAGTATGCTTCAACCGCGGGGAATTTCCCTCGAAGGAGAGCTGGCGTGATTTTCGAGTCGAAGAAACCGAAAGCGAACACGGAAAAAAGCTGCTGGTTTCAAATGAGTTCAGTGTCTTTGGGACGTCATTCGCTGTAGCATCGAGTCGAGGCTATCGTAGTTCACAACTGACTGAGTCAAGGACGGGAGATCTCACGGACAACGCTCGTCTCAAGTCTTTGAGCCTTTCTCTTCTCTATCGGATACTGATCAAGTTGTCAAGAATAGATAGATAGAGGGCAGACACATTGGGTTGTCGCTCGTCGGTTTCTAAGCTCAATGGAAACGAGGAATGGATCATTTCAAGTTTGATGTCGGAGATGTGGTATTAGCCGAGTGGGAAGACAAATTGTTCTACGCTAAAATTCAGAAAATCGACAGCGCTAAATCTTACTGCCATCTTATCTTTGACGATAATTCAGTCGAGGAATGCCCGTTTTCCAAGATTCACAGTGGTTTGTCTTTAATTCCTCATCTTTATAATTTCTTTATTCACTTCGGTTTCCTATACCGGGAAATTCATATTTGCCTGAATCCGGTCGATCGTAGCGCGCTGTCTGTCTGTTTATAGGATACAAAGCCAGCTTTAAATTAGGAATTGGCTCATCTCAAAGGGCTCGAGACGATTTTCTGGATCTACTTGAGGCTGAGACGGAATATCTGGTGAATTATAACCTTCTCTTTCTCTCTCTCTAGTAACAGAAACTACTGCTGAAATCGTATGCATCATCTGCAAAGACGGCAGTTCAGCGCAGCCGAATGAAATCGTTTTGTGTGACAAGTGTGGCATAGGTAAGTTTTATCACTACTTTCTACTTTTATTTTTGTATCAGCTTGGTAATGAAACGGAATACGGCCGGTTGTGATAACGGAGACATGAAAGAAAGCTTGCTGATATACATACATGTGTGGTCGATCGTTGATGAAAGAATACCATAAGACTTAGCAGAATCCACCTGTCAGAGTGGTTCTGTTGTTCGAGCTTGGAGAACCAGTTCACAGGTAAAGACTACGTGTACCATACGAAATACTCTATTCCCACAAAGTACAGCAAAACTCGGAATCTACGAATCCAGCTCTCGCCTCAATATATTCATCTCCATAATGTTTAGTGTGTGTTTTTTTGTCATGAAAATGCATTCAAATTCTCAACATCAGTCGGCCGGGCCCATGTGTTCACGCCGCTCTCATAAATTCGGTAAACCATTATTCGACGTTTATACATGAAATAAATATCAAGTTTGTAGAGCCCTTAAATATGTCCTGTGATGACTGGCTATGTAGAGTAATGAAATCAGGACCATAAAGTCAAGAGACGTATGAATCAGAAGGCTTATTCTTCGTCTTCTTTCAACCGACTATAAATTGTTTTTCCACTGAAAGCAATTTAAGATTATAGGCAGATAAAGATTTGAAAATAGTTTCCTTGCCAAACTTAAAAAAAGATACAACGATTTCGTTACATATGCATGGGTCGATTTCAAAAATAATAAAAATATGAATAAAAACAAATACACTGACGTCAGCCGTGACTCTAGTTTTTTTTTTTTTTTTTCAAATATGGTTTTGAGGTTATGGGCAGACAAGTTACATCAGGTAAACCTGTAAACGGGCTGACACTTCGAGTGACACGAGTGTTTTTTCGAAGGCCAAAGAGAAGACGGCTACTCATTATTCTGCTTATTATGACCGTATACTTTGACAACGGGAAATGAGATGTATTAATATGAGAATAATAAATACGAGGCGGTTGCAGGTTGATGAGGTTGTGACGTCAAAGTTAGGTTACTTCGCTGGTCCGTTTATACATTTGAAGATCTTTTCCTAATAGTGTGTGAGTTAATATTTACTTGGAGGACCGCGCGGGTTTTGGTTTCGGAAGGCTGAATGACAAAGGAATGGTTCGTAACGAGGCAGAAAGAAATCATTGTGATTATTTTTTTTCTAATTATAATTTCCCTCGAAAGTGCTACTTCCTTAGTGATGTATAAGTTGGCGAAAGAGAAAGTTGGAAAGCAAGAACGAGTCAGAGGTCACTGTCCAAAGTGCTTCCTATTTCCTAGTATTAACCGTGTAGGAATTAATACATTTTTCCTTGTTGTCTTTACGAAGTCACAAATATAGTTCCGACTTGTCCCTTTCAGGCTCATACACCAGCGGTATCTTGATGCATAATCACTTCTCACAGTGTTAACCTGTATCAAGTTCAATGATACCAAAATCTAGCGGCGATTTAGTTCATTCAGAGTCGATTGCGTGTGTATACGGCATAGAGTGAACGTGTCAGGTAATTTTATTTCCCCTGGTTCACTAAGCAAGCACAAGCGTCCAAATTTCGATTTACGTTTTTTTCAGTGTTCGACACCCCGTGGTTAACTTGATTAATCACTGTAGTATCTTTATACAGCCAGAAATTTTAGCTCCACACAGTAAAGACAAGCTGCGATGAGCTTAAATTTATTCGACTTCGGCAATCTGCTACCATGCTTTTGATCGAAATCAGCCCTCGTGTTTAAGCTGTTTCAAAATATTTCATCTCAACAGCGAAGTCCTGCAGCTGAACGTGTCTCAGCGCTCGGAAACTTTTGCTTCGTGTTACCAGAAAAATGAAAATACGCTTTATCCATTGATGGACCTCCACGGGAGATTTTACTTTCGAGTCTTTCCCCCAACCTGTAATTGCGAATTGTTTTGGTCTCTCAATGAGGATTTTGTCTTATTTGGCGGTTGACACCCAGCGAGACCCTTCATTCCTGTTGTTCTTACTTACGGCTGGATACACCTGCACTACTCCAATCTTTTATCTTTCTTCCAATCATCTTGTTTTAAAATTTCACTGCGAACGTTAATAATTAAGACTGCTAGAATTCGAAAACCAGCAGCTTGCCAGGTTCAAATATATTTTTTTCTGCCGCAAATGAAAATGCTTTGCTCTCAAAATCAGACCACGTTTTTTCCCTTTTCCCTTTTCTTTTTTCGCGAGTGTCTGTGACATTTTGTACTGTATCTAGGCACAAATTATGGAAAAAAAGTAAAGGACATAGAAGGGATAAATCCAGTCTAGTGGCTGAAACACCAGGAAGAACTTCGTGAGCAGATGTTGCCAGTCTCCAGGGAGTGCTCGATTTTGGGCCAGCGCCATGTATTTTTTAAGCTCCTCAAAATACGATATGAATAAAGGCATTTATTAATAATAAGCTAGCTTAGTTCTGTGGCATGGATAAGCGCCTCTAGCTCGCTGCAAAGAATAGGCGCATTTTGATAACGATTGCTACTACGGGTATTATATTTGGATAGCGTGCATGGATGTTGATTGACTGAGCGCGGGGTAGCTATACCAGCCTTGCAAACTGCTTTGACTGCTACGAGCATCACATTAAAATCAAAGATGCATAGTGACGACCAAAGCCACATTTCAGACTTGGTTTTTAATGTATAACATAGACATACTAAGCATTGTTAGCCAGATTGGAGCCGTTGCTAGGTAACCTACCAAGATCTTAAACTTAATGTCATCGCAAGGAAAATTGAAAGTAATTAGTAAAATCAAGAGCAAGATTAAAAAGAGACTTTTACAACTGACATGGTAACCGCTTTATGGAATTAAAAGTTAAACCAGCAACGAAAAACCGAAAGAAATGACCGAAAAAGAAAGCTTGTTGCGGAACTTGTGTCGTGTTTTCATTAAATTGCATTGTACCACGTTTGACCTTTTTTAAAAAAAAAGAACTTTTCAAATAGCATGTTTTTCTATAACAGACGCACTTATAAAGACTGTCGCCAAGGAAAACTTAAAAAGAAAGAATTCGAGAATAAATTAAGTTAGTAAACACGAATCATAGTTTTTCATCTGGTACTAGCGGCCTCCGACCTCGGTGACGAAGGAGTTTGTTCAGCCAATTTTCATATACTTTGGCGGTGTTTTCGGCTTCGTTAATGCTATAAGCTCGTGCAATATATTAACAAACATCGTAGAGACTCCAGCATATGAAATTCGGTCAATTGATTTAGAAAACCAGCTGTATAAAGCACATCACTCAAACAGCTCGACCGCTGATAGGCGTAAGTACGAACGTAGACTCGAAAGGGAAAAAGGACTAACTACTTAGAATTCGATTTTGCTTTACAAAAGCCTCTCAAGCTTCTTAGATCCGTACATCTGCAGGGAACACGCAAAGCTTAGAGATTAGATAAATAATATTGATAATAATAATAATAATAATAATAATAATAATAATAATAATCAGATGGTAATCATATCAATAAAGGTTTTATCGATAATAATATTGATAGTATTCATAAAAGTTATAATTATTATTAACATAATTTTCAGTTATTAGCTATTATTAGAGGATTTAGGTGAATTTTCCGTTTTTTTACAAGTTACCGGTGCAGGTTTGTCGATGTTAATTAAATGTTTAGTAAATATTTATTATTAGAGTTTTGACCTCCCACCTGGTGCTTGTGAATAGAGAATATTTTGAAACTTTATTAACTTTTTTGATAAAGAAAAAGATGACAAGAAAAAGGGGTAAAAGAATGGAGTGGAGGTTGAAAAGATGAGGAGCTTAATTTAGAAGGGATGTTGATGGGGAATTGTTAGAAAACAAAAAGTGAAAAAAGGACGAGAAAAGATAGAAAATAAAAGAAAGAGGAAATGGGAAGAAGAAATGGGAAGAAGAAATGGGAAAAAAAAGACAGAAAGAAACGAATTAAAAAGGGACTGAAGAATGAGAAATCCACTGCTTAGTAGCTTCAAGAAGAGAAAAATGAAAAAAAGAAAGGAAAATAGAAAAAAGTCATATTTCTTAAGAATTAAAAAGTTAACGAAGTACAACAAGTACCATTTTGACGTCACAATCATGACGTCATTGGTTCGTGTTGGTCATTCAGCTAACGAGCCCGTACTTCTGTTGAATCAACCTCCTACATCCGTGTTGCAGCTTGTTCATGACAAGATTCTTGCTGGTTGTCACAAGGTTAGTGCCGCGCAACACACCACCTACTAAAAACATCAAAGTGACCCGAGGGAGTTACCGACGTACGGATATCGTGAAAAAAGTGTTATACAATAAGAATCTTGTTGAAATACGTTCATGCTTCCGGACTCCTAATGTGTGGTCTTCAGCTGGTGTTGTTAAGTGAAGCTCAAAATGGCATTAGAACGTTAAATTAGTCCACTTCGAGTGGTATAAAATTCTGGCCCGTTGGCGTTCGTACACCTCATTTGAGTGTTGTCTAATTCCGTCCCCCACTGTTCTCTGATGCAATCAATGGCTTTCTGGAAGCTTCCTAATGCATCATTTTGATGTAAGCCTAATCATTTAAAGTCTGTTTGAGTTTCCGTCGTAAAATGACAGAAAATCGCCAACACCTGACTGAGCGAATGCACATCCAAAAGCAACTATCACTGATGAATGGAAAAACGAGAAAAAACACCTCGAGTAAAGAAATTAGGGGGATATGGCCGTATTCCGTCGTGCCAGTGAATTCTAAAAGCGGTTTTCCTAGCATTGAAAGCCGTTTTTATTCAAACCAAAAAAGCGCGATGATCGCCTGTTTTTGTCAGTTCTGATATTTGTCCCGAGAGTGACGTAATTCAACCAATATTGAAACTGCCGATCAATTTTTGTTATTATTGTCATTAAAAAAATGTCCAAGATAACTGCTTGTGTTTTGAAAGGGTGATTTTAGTGTGCTCGTTGTTAAAGCTTTTGAGCTCCAACGACATATACACTCATTTAAAACACGCCAAATTCTTCAAAGGCCCTACGGAAGTCATGACAACAAATTACACATCGCGAACTAGAACCATCTCAAGGGCAGCACGCTATAAACGCTTTGAAGCGGGCTGCTGCTTCGCTCACGACAAAGCGATCAACAAACTGTGATTTTATAGCCGGGGGAGTGAAATATTTTCGCCATTTTTCCACGATATTGGTAGTAGAGTCCTTAGGAGGTTGTGAGGACGCCATTGACAAGTCACTCTTCCGGTAAGTGTAGGACAACAAATGGAGCGAGACAATAAAGGCTGTGCGTGTGGGTTGGAGTTAGAGCTTTTCATATTCATACCCAACGCCTTCTGTGACCGAAAAACCGCTTCAAAAAACGGCGAAATATTCTTTGGTTTGGAGTGTTTAAAGATCCTAAGTATACAAATAACACTTTAAAATTAAGATTAGCATCAATTCCTAATTCATTAAAGCTATCTTTTCCAACTATCATTTTCAGTCTCCTCGGGGTATTCTACGGTCCTTTGACTCAGAGTGCTAATAAATTATCCTCACTAGGCCAAGTGTATATCAGTCTTTACTGCTCCACCATCTATCTTAAGTGGGCTGTAGTAACTGATTGATCTGCACGGCCCTCCATAGTTCTAGATTCGTTAGGGAACGCCACGAAACCAACGCCATAACAAACAAACAAAACTAGCCTTAAGTAAAAAAATTGTTTAAGAATAGGATTCACGATACAATATAGAATATCAAATGCGGCAATTTCTTTGAAATAATTACTTAAAAAGAAAGTTTTTTTTTCCATGGTTCTTCTAAAACAGGTTGTGGGAATGACATGTTTGATTCTTGATTCATTCAATCAGTTGTCTAGTGCCTTGAATAACCGGAAATATGTTTTCCTATCTCTCCTGTGTATATTTGTTTTGTTTGTCGTGGGATATTAGTGCTTTTTAATTGCATTCTAAATATAAAAAAATATAAATAATGTTGGTTATATCACCGCGACAAGACGGATGTTACGTGCGTAAGACTGAACCTTTTAGTGGCCGGTGTAACTTCGATATTTTTAACTTCGCAGCAGACAAATAAATATTTCTTCTCGTTTGATAGAACTAATTAATCAGCTTAAATCACATAAAAGTGATAACAGTTTCCAGTTGTTGTGTTACTTTTCGCATCCTACATGGACCTGGATTAGCTTGCATTCTTGCTCTCCATGTCAGGTTGCTGTTCAATGCTCTTAAGATCCATTTTTTTCAACCCGAAGAAAAGTTTCTTAAGAAACCGTTGCCATGGCAGTGCAACTAATCCGGAAAACTGGCTGCTAAGCTACAGATTTACCGCATAGCAACGCAGTATAGTAAACACGAGTGGAGTGTTATTAAATTGATAGATTGGTTTAAAGTTAGCTTGTTGTTTCAGTGAGGGCAGTTTCGTGGTAATATCGTTTTTAGGTGATGTAAATTATTGACACTAGACGAGCGCCAGATGACTCGCGATACTCTCTCCGGTGAAGTCGCATTCTGTACGAATAGAGAATCATGAATATAAATCATATTTTTCGTTTTTTTATTTCATATATTTTTTGTTCCTTTTTTTCTTTCTTTCTTTCTTTCTTTCTTTCTTTCTTTCTTTCTTTCTTTCTTTCTTTCTTTCTTTCTTTCTTTC
>WUCR03137191.1:0-28774 GCA_009858155.3 Phymanthus crucifer
TTAGCCGTTTCCTCTGATACCCTGGCCGCCGCGGCAAGTTTCTTAATCGCCGACGCTCCTCTCCAATAACCCTGAGGGCCATGAATGTATGCAAAGGTCATTTTTCAGAATAAACCACTATTGTTTCTGCCATGACAGTTACCACTCTACAACTTACTATGATATCTGGAGAGCTAGCATCTGGTCCAGGGCTCATTGTCAGTCCAATGCTGTTCTTGTTATTTTTCATCAATTCCACAGTAATGATGTCACAGTCCTCATCACTAATGGCCCAACTGACACTCTTTGGTCTTGTCTTTTCCATCTCTTCTAGTCTTGCTTCTTCAGGTATGCCATCAATGATAGTGACTGGAACATCATTCTGACATAGATTCAGAGTAGGGCTACTGGGTTCATAATCTTGATGATCATCTGAAGAATCTGACGTGAAGGAGTAATTATGGTCATCGCTTAGTGGTGACCCAAATGATGACAGTGCCACTGAATGGGGTCGTGACATCACTCCATCTGAACTTACTGCAATGTCATCTACAGCCTTGGGAACTGTGCTTGACTCTACTGCTGAAGAAAAGGCTGGTTTCTGGTCCCCCAGTTGACGTCTTCTAACCAGTTCATCAACTTCAAGATCCTCACGTTCTTTTGTTCTTGCCACAGTCAACTTGACCAGTGGTGGTGTCTGTTTGAGTACCTCAAGAGCATGTGCATGTGTGACCCCCACTAAGCACTCGTCATTAACTTGAAGAAGTTGATCTCCCACTCGCAGACGTTGACATTTATCAGCAGGAGTCCCTGGTTGTATGTGCTTGATGTAGAGCATTCCTAAGGGCGTGTCTATGCCACCGATAATCATCAGACCAATTGCCTTCTCTTCTTTCAACAACTAATACATCAAGAACATGTGGTTATTTTTTTCTTGGTCAAGAAACGGAAACGTGGCAATAACTAAGAGCTCTATAAAAAACGTATTTCCTGGAAAATATCAGCTCAAGTCCAAGCATGGAGGTGGAAATGCAAGCATAGTCACCACACCCACCTTCTCTACAGTATACATTTGTAAGTGTATGTAAATACCCACCTGCACTGATATGACTCCCTCGTCAACATCAGCTCCTGCATTCCTTGCATTGATTAGATCCTGCAGGGTTGGTATGCTTGCTGTATGTGGCCCAGGCGTGGTAAGGTGCGGAAGTGAAGATGATCGTCTTCGTCTGACTGCTGGTGGGGTGTAAACTACTGGCTTTTCTTGAAGTTGTGTTGCCTGCTGCTCGTGAGATCGACATGAGAAGCTTAGACTTTTAGTGATACTAGAACTCGAGGAAACTCGGCTTTCGGTTGGCAATATTTGAAGGGTGTTCAAAGAGCTGGATAATGAGACTTTGTCATCTTGATGTGGCTCATCGAGGAATGAATAATCAGGTATTGATTTGGCAATTGTGGTCCCTTCTACCAGAACAGCTTGGCTTTCAATAGCACTCTCTTCCTGGAGATTTGTATCAACCTTCTCTCTAGGTATTGGTGGCAGAGGCCTTGGCACAAAAGGTTCTTCATCATCACTAACATCATCTGTGTAGTCATTCGTAACTCCACTGACATGTACAGCAGGTTTCGTGACTGACGTAGGTTGTTTTTCTATATCAACACTGGCATAACTATCTTCACTCTCAGCAAAGATATTGAAATCAGTCTTTCTTTCGGGGCCGTTTCTTGGTTGCAAGAAATCTGGCTTTTTGGGTACAGGAGGTTTGTTGGTTTTCGTGAGCAGTAAGTGATCGGGTTTCTTTGGAGGTGGAGGCTTACTGTTCCTGGGTCTTGGTTGCTCGTTCCCAACAACAATAGTTGATGGCTCTGCTTGTGGTATTTCTGGTAAGACAGAGGTAACTGGCAAATCTTCCCAAATACTGTCATGATGAAGTGTGCTATCTGGATCATGTCCACTTTCAGTTGTGTCTTCACCGATACTTTCATCGAACGAGTCCCAGCTCCCCTCATCTGAGTAATCCCATAAGCTATCATCATCATCACCCACATGGTCCAGTGAATGAGGAGGCGAAGAAATCCGCCTTGATCGCTTATGTGGAGAGCTAGACTTTGATGGAGACCTTGGCTTATGGACCACAGCATATGTGTTGTCTTGTTCAGCATGATAAGACTCACTTGCTTCTGCTGTAGCACTGTAGGGTGGTGGTAATGGTGGCTTCGTGAACGGAGACCTAAACCTTGGCTGCTTTTCTTTCTTCTCGTTTGGCTTGCTCTTCATTTGCTCAGTGGAACTTCCCTTTGAACCAAACAGCTTACTCCTCCAGGAACCAAACTTCGAATCTTCAGAGGCAGCTTGAGAATGAGGAGACTTCATCCTCGAGTCACCACCATCTTTACCATTCTTTTTGCCATCTTTCTTCTTGAGAAATCCTACTCGTTTGCTTGGAGAAAACGCCCCCTTTCTGTTCTTCTTTGGAATAACTTGGGCATAGATGTCGGCATCCTTTGGATGGGAGTCAGTTTCTTTGTTCGTGGTCATCTTCTCAGAAGCTATTTTGCTGTCTTTCTTTACCATAGCATAAAGATCAGCAGCATCTTGTTGGGATGCCATAGAAACCCCCTTGTCTTTAATGACTGTAGTGATGGTGGTGTTCCTGGGAGGTGGTGGTGCCCTACTTGCCTTATGATGGTTAATGACAGGAAGAGGTGGCGGTGGATGCTTTGGTTTAGTCAAGGGTTTAGTGGTAGCTATCGTGTTGCATCGAATTCCAGTGGAAAGAGGATCATCAACTGCTCCATGCGACAAGGACAAGGATCTCGAGCTTTTTTGAAGCGCATATTTGCTACCATCATCTTTCGGATGCGCCAAGCTGTCCACGAATTTCTCGTCGTTCAAATTCAGCTGTTCATTTAGTTGAAGACAAACTTCTTCATTTCCTGAAGTAATAGATGAGGATGTCTCCCTGTGGTGACGAGCCTTCAAATCCAGTGATTCTTCCAATGACATCATGTCATGCAAGAAATCCAGTTCCTGATCCTTGGTGGACGACGATGATGTGTCCGGGATGCTCTCCGGTGCCATTCCTCCGCCGACAAGTGATATCCTTCGAAAATTACGAAGGTCATTTTCCCACATGCGATCAACAGGAGGTAAAGTTGGCCCAATGGATGATGCTGCATCGCTTGAAGTCTCATCTTCCATGGGAACGTCTGGAGGAGGAAGGAGGAGAGGTGATATTTCACTATCAACTTCTGTTCGTGATGCAGGTTTGTCTTGGTAACTTTGTAATGGTGATAATGGCGGTGAAGGGCTGTAACAAGGCGAGCCAGTGGGGGGTGGTGGTGCAGGCGGTAGACTAGCCATGTCGTCATCAGCTATGTCTGGCAGATGTAATCGTTCAATACTTTCATCGTCGACTTCTGACTCTCTTTTAGCAAGAGGAGAGGAAGTATGCGAGGAGCATTCAATGTTATCTGCAAACATGGCAGTGAAGGCTGGTTCATTGAGGGATTTTCTCGGCAGTTCAAACAGACCCAAAAGTTTCAGTGCTTTAGGAGGAAGAGTGGAAGGCAAAGTCGAAGCATCAACTTGAGCCGCTTCACTTTTACTTTTCTCGTTGAACTTTCGATGCTTTAGTTTTGGAGAAAAGCTGTTTAATGGTGATTTCAGTCTTGAAGGTGATTTGGGTGGCGTTGGTGCCGGAGGAAGAATGTCATTCTCAAAACCAAACAAACTCGGTGGTTTTAAGATGGTAGATTGATCGTCAGAGTCAAGGAAAGAATCTGCTGATGTGTCAATTCCCTTTCCAGCATCATCCGAAAATAGACTGGGTGGTCTGATTGGATGATCTTCAATAACGTATTCATCACGTGGTGGAGGTGGTGAGAGGCTTTCCATGTCATCATTAAAGACACTTGGAGGTGCGATGGGAGCATCCCCTAGGCTTCCTAGTAAGGTAGTATCAGGACCCACGATTTGTTCTGAGTCAGACAATACGGTTTGGTCATCGTCCCCGAACAAAGATGGCGGAGACAAGGCAAGAGCATCTGGTTCGATATCAAAGCCACCAACGGGAGGTGGAATCAAGCTGAGTTCGTCATGTGAATCGGAATAATCTGAAGGTGCGTAGACTTCCAGAACTGATTCCATCGCAAGGGAAGCAATGTCGTTCCCGCTACATTGTTCAGGTACTGGTGGAGGAGGAAAAGACGGCGGACCGTCAATGACAGGAGCTTTGAATTCTACATGTTCTAGACTTCCCTTGGTGATAACAGATTCTTCTTCCTTTACCAGTGGACAAGGTGCTTGCTGTTCTTTACGTCTTCCCTGTCGCTGTAAGCTTGGGGTATCCTGTTTGCTTGTATCTGAATATCCAAGATTTGTCGAACACAATCTTAGTTCCCCAGTGCCATCTAGAGGAGAAGGTGGAGGTGGAACCATAATCTCCTCGTCTTGGTCTGTCACATCTAACGTTTCAAGTATAGGAACGGTTTTTAACAAGATGTCGTCAGGTTTTGCTGCAGGACGATCATTGAGTGACTCTGCAGATGAAAAAGCCAGCGATGCACGAGCACTCGTTGCCATTAGCAAGGGAACTCTATCTTCTGATAAAGGTCTGGTACGGATCTGTCTATCACATGGAGCTCTTGCTTCTATCAGCACTTTTCCTTTAGGGCATGTCTTGATCATGTTGTTGACTTCTTCTGGCATCTTTCCTTTGAGCTGGATATTATTGATCGAAACAAGAGTGTCTCCTACCCTGTTGAAACAGACAAGAGAAGTGAGCGCTCAGAATGCAGCTTCAGGTATTACTGGAAGAAAACTATTCCGAGTACCTTATGTTGCCGTCTTTTCCGACGAGACCAAATGACGACACTTCTGACACCATGAATCGTGCCTGGCCATCCTGACACACACTCATCCCCAGGCTACGGTACTTTTTCTCAAACTCGATAACAAATGGTCTGGACTCGTGTCTCCTGCCCACGAGTGGACGCACGAATTGATTATTTCCTACAGTCTTCAGCTCTGTCATTCCCATGGCAACAACAGGGCTGTCATCTTTCCTGTTCGTATTCACAACAGCACAAGGTGGGTTGGACTGTAACGTATCGATGTCAGGAAGAGTTTCGGTGTTGTCCATGTTGTCATGGTTAATACCAGATGATCCTTCTGTAGAACGGGATACAAGAAGAGGTTCTTGTTCTGGATGTTCCTCATCAGGAACTGGCTCGTAGTCGGTGTGTTCTGATGTGCCGCATGGCGGAATCTGCACTGGATCAGCATTATGCGTCTTGCTTTTGTCTGTTACTTGTTCGTTTGAATTGTTGTTTTCTTGCTGATGTATTCGGCCACGCGGTGGTTTTGGGGGTGGTACCCGTCGCGGGGTGTGTATCTGAACCGATACGGTAGAATCTTCAGTCTTTTCATTCCCTTCAACAGTAATGTCTCTCAGCACAACAATTGTCGCTTGTTCAGTTGGTTTCTTTAGTACTTGTAAAGCAGTTGAATGAGAGACATTGACTAGATTCTCTCCATTGAGTGACACCATCCTGTCGCCAGGCAACAGCTGACCATCCGATTCACACACACTGCCTTGAAGGACACGACGAATCTGGATAAATAGATAAAACATTAATAAGATGCACCAGATAAATGAAAACAGGTAGGAAGCTGCACTCTGAAGCCATACATGGAAGATATAGCGGATGCAATAAACGCCTTTATCATACTTTTAAGTTCGACGCTTGAAGTAGACTACTAACGTGCGTTACACGTGGATCGCCGTTCAGCGGTCTTTCAAGTCTTACCTCGAAATATCCTTTCATCTTGCTGTGGCCTGGTACGAGTGACAAGCCAAGAGAAGCTTTGCTTGGTTTGTTTATCACTATAGTAACCATCCTAAAACCCTCGGGGATTTCCATTTCCCCTTCGACTGTATTCCCGTCATTTTGATCAATGCCGTCTGGGGTGTTGGATTTCTGGTGCTGTTCCACTGCAGCGAGCTCGTTCCTTGTTTTGGCCCTTCTGACCTTCAGGACAGTCGTCACGGGTAGATCCCTGAAAATCTTGATGACGTCTTCTTGGTCCATTCCATTCAAGTATGTGCCGTTGACTTCAAGGACCTCATCACCTGGAAACACCAAATATCTCAATCATTAACATGGTACATCCACCACAAGAGTCGGCATCTTGATATTCCAACTTACGTCTCAATTCAAGGACGGCGGAGCATCCTAAAAAGTGAGGGGGCTGAAGACTCAAAACTATGAGAGACCAGATGCAGGAGTCACAAAGTGGGGGGCCTGACTGGTTAAAAATGAGTGGAAATTAGTAAAAAGTGAGGGGGCTGCAGCCCCCCCTGCTCCGCCGTCCCTGCAATTACACGACAATTGTTCAGGCATCTATCTCACACGGACAACAACAAAGTTTACCCTACCTTCTCTGAGCCCGCCACTAGTACTTTGCGCCAAATCAGCGGATTTTCCTTTGACAACACTTTTGATGTACACGCCTTCTACAACGGTGCTACCACGTGATTTATCGATAGTCACTCCCATCCCTAGCTCTCCTATAGAGAAATGCATCAAGTGTTTTAAAACTAACAAATATATCAAGATGGTCTACCTGTGTATTGTCAATATGACGAGGTTACTTAGTCTGAAAAGCGCGCATTTTATAAACCATGGTTGGGTACTGCCGAAGTTACACTTGATATTCTACCTTCTTGAAGGAAGAAAACGCTGAGAAACAGGCTAAAAACAAGTAGAACATTTGTAATGATCATCGTTTGGCAACATATCTGCAACACTTGGTGACTTTCTATGCAATTAAAACCATTCGATAATGAGCTTCAAGTTAACACTAGATAAAATGAGCAGTTCAACGTAGGAGACTTTAACATGCATCATTTCCTCGAGAATGAAACTGTTGATTACCTGATTTCAATTTCTTGAGGATTACCATCTCCACTTGCTTGTTTTTATCTAAAGAATTGTTTTGTCATATGAGAGCAATTCTAGGTTGGTGGGACAAGCTAGTGCTAGTTGGTGTACCTACCTGACAGAGATGCCACGTAACCCTCTGGGTGAACCGAACTCGTACATCCCTGCAAAAATACACAAACAACTATAAAAAGTACTACTCATCTCACTCGCCCACCCTGTTTGTACCTCAGTCTGTTTAACAACATACCTTGTCTTGTCTTTCCTCATTGGCTGGTTTGAAGGGCAGAAGAGGCTCATTAGACGAGCAGAAACACGTGTCTTCGTCTGTCAACAACCCAAGCAAACGAATGAGTCCCTAGCCTTCACCACAGGGAACCCGTCATGCTTCTTTCCACTTACCAAACGATTCCTGTTGTGACAATCTACCAGTACTGACCCCACCCCCTACGGGTTTATTCGCTAGTTTCTTATCCAGTAGAATTCTTTCATTGGTGAGTTTGTCAAGAGTATGATGAACGTTGTCTGGCAGTTCCCCTGATCCTTGAGGATCGTTCTTGTGGATTTTAAGCGTAACTTTCCCGTGGGGGAGGGTGTTGAGTAGTTGATAGGCTTCCTCGATGCTCGCAGCGGACAAGTCGTGGTCGTTGACGTGTAGTAGCTGATCACCTTTTCTGTGAACAAAGCGATCAAGTTAAACATCCCGCAAACACATTGAACGATGGAAGGCCGACACGCGACAAGAGCACGATCTGAGTCATTGGCAGAGCAGACGACTATCGCATGCACGACTACCACACGGCTGGCAAACTCGGGCAACTGCCACTAGCGAGCGTTTAACAAGCATGCTGGCGCACGTTTGGGGCAAGACGAAACAAACTTATCCAGCCACTGGAAGCATGTAAAAGCATTCCCGATTTCACTGGAGAAATCGTGTCCTCTCCAGATCATGGAAATCATTGCGACTTCCAAATTTTTGGACACTTCCATGGTATGGAAATATCTTGGAAGTTTGTTGGAAGTCGAAATTTCCATGATCTGGAGACGCCACGATTTTTCCAGTGTTTAGGTCAACTTACTTGAGCCTGCCATCTTTGGCAGCGGTTGATCCCTCGACAAGATACTGCACAAACAAACCCTGTTTATCGCATTGACCTGAAGGGGGAGTAGAACCCAGGCCCACACCTAGGCTGATATTTGTCTCTGTAAAACAGACCAGACGAAACGTCCGTTAATGGCTTTGATTAGTATCATCTGATATTAGCATTATTCAGTGCTGTCATCGATACCAGACGACGGTTGATTGAACGGACCATGGTTCTTTCTTTCTTTTCTTTTGTATTTAGTGAACAGACTCATTTGAAGAAGGGGATAAACAATCATTGGTATTTTTTTGACGTAAGTTGATCTGCATTGGAAGAGAAATATTTACGAACAAATCTGGATGAAAAATAATTGTCAGTAACAAATAAAGGATTCGGCTTAAACCCGCCCGTTTAACGCGGACTCGGAAAATGAAAAGACATGAAAGGATAAAATACCAGAGAAAATTGAATCAATGCAGTTAAATGTTTACAAGGTGAGATAATAGGAATGCTGAAATCTGCCACAAAGAAGCTGGTCAAGTTTACATTATTAGTGCTCAATCGAAACAGGCAGCTGCCGGCAGAGCTACTACCGTTATATCCATCCTCGGGTCTGCCGGCTACCATCATGCAGCTGGCTACCTCCATCTGACTGTCCCGACACTATTACTATTATAGTTACCTTTAGTGAGCACTAGTTCTGTGATCTTGGACTTCTTGCTTCGTTTGGACCTCAGTTTTCGAAGCATGTTTGGTGACTCCTGTCCACTAGAACTAGAGGTATCAACACCGTCCGTGGGATACTGCCATCTCTGATGACGGCGTGTTGTGGCTGGGGAGCCCTCAGGAGAAGCAAACGTAGAAAGACTTGGACCACCGTTTTCGTTAACGCGAACTTTCAAGGTGACGACTCCACGGCGTAGATTCTATAAAAAGAATAATTAATCGTAAACTATCGATAGCATGGCACCTGGCTCCCTCACAGGGAGCCCACAGCTGTTGTTGGTGAACGTATTATAATGTAGTCCATTAATAAGTACTGTTGTTATTCGCGTTACTGACCTTTTGTAATAACCCCCGTATCCTATATCAACTGCCATCATACTGCCCCGCGGGATGCTCTTTTAGGGTTTCGGGTTTCGGCTTATCGGATTAGCGCTAAGAGCGCACCGGATTGGTTTAAATTCAAATTTGAATTGGCTATCAGTTGATGACTTGGTTCACTAAACAAGAAATGAGACAAGGGACGAAGCTCCCATGATTTCTCGCTATATCTGTGCCCAGAGTTAGGGGGGACGGAAGCGGAAATGAATTCCACGACCGGAAGTCCCGTGTGCCGTTCAAATAGTCCGCGAAGCTTGTTTCAACAGCACTAGAAACACAAACTCGTAATAGCACGACGTTGAGTTCAGCCGCATTTGTCGCAGATAATGTCAGGAAAAGAATAATAAGAATGTAATTCCAAATTACTCCTAGGCTTCTCAAGAACTATTCTCAAATGCCCAACAAAACAACGCTAACAAATTCAGTAATTTCAAAATACTCCGCAGCGTTCTCGTCAGACAAGGAAAATCAACTATTGACGGCCTGATATTGGACGACTCATACGGAAGATTTTCCCTCAGTGCAAGAAAATTAGAGCAAGAGTAAGCGATCAGCGATGTTATGCCTATCAAAATTTATGTGAAGCAGACAAAAATGAAGATCAACTGCTAGAATGGATAGACATAGCATCGCTATCCCCTAGACATGGGTTTTCCGGTGTGAAAACTACTGACAGATATATAGAATTGGTTAATACACAAAGCGAAGAAAGCTGCAATGACCGAGTGTTTTCAAATCTTGACGTAAAAAAGATAATTATATGCAGGACGGAAGTAAAAACTACGTTGTTAATGACATAGCTGTCAAGTTTACAACAGTAAGCAGATATATCTAACCATCCTAGCAACTTCCGTCCCCCCTAACTATGGGCGCACACTCAACTTAACTGAGCATCTAAATTATTGGCAATTTATCAGCACATGGGATCATATGGATTTTTTCTGCTAAGGCATAACGCTAGACGGTTTATCTGAGCATCGACATGTCGGGGTTTAAAACTCGCAAAACTTGGAATGATTTTTTTATTTAATTTGTATTGAGGGGGTCCTATTTTAGTTTCGTCCCTTGTCTCTTTCTTTGACTTACAGGCGCTCTTAGCGCTAATCCGATAAGCCGAAACCCGAAACCCTAAAAGAGCATCACGCGGGGCAGTATGATGGCAGTTGATATAGGATACGGGGGTTATTGCAAAAGGTCAGTAACGCGAATAACAACAGTACTTATAATGGCCTACATTATAATACGTTCACCAACAACTGCTGTGGGCTCCCTGTGGCTCCCTATTGACTTATGCTATGCAAATAGTGTTACATATCCTGTAGTAGCATCCTGCAGTGCATTTATTTATTGAAGCACGGAAAACTATAGCGCGGGAATAACCGTGGTCACTGGATCTTGCCTCGTCCAAGTCATGGTTATTTCTCGGACATAAAGCGACACAAATGTTCTTTCTCGTGTTCTTATTTTGTTTGAAGTGGAGCTGTAGTCAGCGGGTGGCACGTGGCGCTTAATAGATCCATTGTGAAGCGAATACTGTTGACTCGTGCTTCACAATACGAGAAAACTGTTATTTTAATTAGCCAGTGTTAGGCAGGTGAGACCTGGACTTGTTAAAACAGTTTCGTTTCCTCAGGATAAACCAATGTACTCTACGACCTCTTAAAATAGAAACAATAGAAGCAACTGAAGAACGAAATCTGGGAAGCGATGAAAAAGAACACGAAAACGAGATGAAAAAAAAATCCGAAAAATGGTTTCCTAAATTTTACTTTGTTTCGAAAAAAAAAAAAAAAAAACAGATTTCAACTCCGAAAAAAAAGAAACCGCGTTTTTGTCGGTTTTTAGCAGAGTCATAACAAACCCTTGAGCTGGTATCGGGGGATCAAAAAATTAATACTTAACAGAAAATGGAATAGCGATGGAATGATCCCATACTGAGTTTGCTATTTACAATAAATTTCGGTCAACTTGGCCTGGTATTCAGTTCCCACTGCGATGCTCACCTTGAAGATGTCTAATGCATGCGAATGAGTACATCCCTCCAGGTCCATCCCATTGACTGACTGGATTTCATACCCTGTAACATACATACATCAACATTCAACTACACCAAGAATCCACTTGATAATAGAGTACACGCACTAAACCCGTCAAACAAATACTAATGTTAGCACTAAATAGTGATAACTAAACAATAGAAAACAAAGGATTCTGTGTGAAATAGCACTAATTAATACTATTTATTGTTCACGGGTTTAGTGTGTGCACTCTAAACACGCCTTTATTCCCTTTAGTCATACTATTACTAGTATACTAATAATATTAAGCTCATCCTTCTGATTCTTTTTCATAGGTAATAGGGGCGGACTGGTAACTAGACCACGTGACACTGCGCTTACCTCTCTTTAGTCTACCGTCAGCTGCTGCTGCTCCAGTCGGTAAGACATTTTTTACATATATCGGGAGATCCCCTCTAGAGGACCCTTTACCACCAACGATAGTAAAGCCCAGTCCTTTCCCGGCCATACCCTTGATCAGTACCACGGTGATGACGTCACCATCCTTGGTCACGTGTCCTGTCTTACTAGTAAGGTTATGAGACTTTCTGGAGATTTGAGAGGATTCGCGGTTGTTGGTGCCTACTGACATCACGGGTGTTGGGTGGCCTTTAGTTGATACTGACTCGGTGGTCCCAAGGTAGAGCCCTGCTAGCGGCGTGCTGGATGGCGTGGTGGGTGATTTAGGGCGTGCGATAGATTCATGTGTCTCTGTGTTTAGGCTATCCTTACTAAAGGCTCTAACCAGCCTCTTTTTCATCCTTTTTGCCCCGTCCAAGACGGGTGTTACACTTCGTCTTTTATTTTCGTCATTCATTACAGAAGTAGCATCTGATTGTTTCCTGGTAAGTGACTTGTTCTCCATGGCTATCGGCTCATTATCTTCACTCTCTTCCCCGCGCGCGTACACAAATTCAGATGAGAGTGACTTGATAAGCTTTTTGACTTTGGCTCCAAACCTTGAACCTTGCGAACTCCCTGATGAAATGCTTGAGGAGCGAGATCTTGTTCTCGACCGAGTCGAGTTCTCATCTTCATCACTGACGTTCTTTGGGAGAGAGTCTATTGAATGAGCCTTGACGAGCCTTGGACGAGATGGATTACTGACATAGTCTTCATCCTGGCAAATGTAATTTTGGTTGTCATCCTTGTCACTACAATGGTCTTCCTTTGACTTCTTGCCTTCATTACTGGTCGAACTGCCAAACGAAGACCATCTTGGTAAACGAGATTCGTTTTCATTTCTTGTCGTTTTTCGACGTATTGGTTGCTCCATGGCAGGAGAAGAAACAACACTATCTTTGGTGCTGGTACACGTTGAAATAGCTGTGTAAGCACAATTGTCAGCCACTTTCCTACCGTCTTCATTCTTGTCCAAAACAGGAACGCTTGTGGAACCCGTCATCTTTTTCTTCTCCACTTCACTTTCCGAGTGGGTTGTCATTTCTTTCATTTCGCATTCATTCCCCTTTGTTAGACTCACAGTTGTCACTGGTAATAATTTGACTGCCGAATCTGCTGTTCTCTTATTTGTCCCAGACTCATTCAGATTAGACTCAGATGACAAGGATTTATTAAGAGGCTTCTCTGCTTGCGTTGCGGTTTCGGCTTTTTCGATATCATTGATCATATTTTCCAAAGAATTTGCCTTAACGATTTTCTCTTTTTGCAGCACTCTCGTTTCAGTTTTTGGGATATCATTTTGTTTGTCACTTTTCATTTTTCCTGTCTTGATCGATGTTATTGGTCTAGACCAGGATTCGGCTTGACTATGCTTTCCACACGGAATTGCTGTTTTATTGGACGAGACGGAGGTGGAATTTGAGGAACTGGGTTTCCCAGCTTTTGAGGGCTTTTGAAATGATGATGATGTTGATGGTAGCAGAGTGTCATCATGGGATGGTTTTCTTTGTCTCGGAAGAGATGTGCCATCATCCTAGAGAGAATGAACTGGATGAGACTCAAACCTTACTCTACTAATCCATACATGCAGAAGCTCATTCTTATAGAAACTTTGCAAATATAACCACAAAACACTTCATGAAAAATGGAAAATACTCAAGAAATGAAAGACTGCCTGCAGAAATGAAGACACTCCATGCAAGTAATAATAATAATAATAATAATAATTGTTGTTTATTTCAACCTTCTCGCAGTATAAAACTGAATTACAAGGCGGGTCAGTCTACAAAATTACAAAAACTTTACACTAATTTTTAATTATATAATTCCTACATGTATTCAACAAGGTCTCAACAGAGTTAGTGACAGGGATATCCATACCTTAGTTGATATAACCATTTGGATAAGAGGAGGTGATGCCCTGAGATAGTCAATAGCCTGCTGTTGGGTAGCTCCTATAAGACTGTGTTTGTTTATCCATAAAAGCTCATCTCCTACTTTTAGTCGGCCATCTCTACAAAATAAAAGACACAGAAAAATGAAAACATATTGTAACCATAGGCAAAAAGTAGCCTCTTTGATCATAAGTCACTTTCAAAATAGAATTCTAGTAGTAATATTTCCAATACCAAATACATTATGAATAAGGACTGATCCAAGGTTTGCAATGGGTGATTCCTACTGGGTACCCTGTGTCAATACCATAAGCAACCCATAAGAGAAGGAAACAGTTAATGAAACCTTTCAAATTGACAAAAAAAGAAAGTTGTGATATTTATCAGTCATAAACATGACAATATTTGTGGAACAGGTAAGGGAGGGGAAGTAGCTATATTTGTCTCCTAATACCTTGCAGCAGCACCCCCGGCATCAAGATGAGAGATGAATATCCCCACACTATCAGTGTTTGGATCAGCACGTTGTGTTATCTGTATCCCAAGTCCTCGGCTGTTCTTTAGTATGTGTATCTTCTTTGTAATGTACCTCTATAAAATATAACAGACATGACAGAAGCCCAGCCATCATTGTGTCATCTGTTTGGCTTTTGTCCAAGTGATGAAAATACTGTGGGTGATATTGATTAAACAAGCCTTTCATTGATCACTCTAGATGGTTGCTCTTATGTCAGAATTTACTCAAACAGATTCCCAGCAATACAAAGACAACAAATGCAAGAGCAATTGGGGTATACAAGTTATCCATTTGAATGGCCACTGAGTGGGAAGTGAAATAACTTCCCATCCTCTCATCTCAATACTTACTTGGCTTGTATATAGGTTTGCACCACCATTTGCCATGGCAACAGAGGATGTGTCAGCAGCCTGGCGCAAGATTTTCAACACAAGCTTACCACTGCGAAGAGCACTACTCAAGTAAAGCCTATATGGAAAAGTAAATATTACTTGAATAAAGATTTATGATAAATGCTGTTATTTGTATGAAGTGACAGTATGGAGTCTGCATCTGTTAGACACCGGAGACCAGTGACAATCACTACATCATTCCAGAAAACTCTAATTCTGTAGTGCAAGGTGTTACATCATAAATGAAGTGTGGATAATGGGATAAGTATGATAACAAAGGCAGTTCATGACTGACTTGATGCTGTGAAGCTGAACACCCTTCTGCGTGTTATGAAACACTAGCCAATGGTCGTGTATGTGGCACACCATAACATTGAAGTACAGCAATTGCCTGTCTCATGATGGATTTGAATACCAATACACAAATCTCTTTGGGATTGGCTCTTGACACGAAGGTACAGTGCTTTGTCATGTTTACTATCCCAAAGATGCCAAATCGAGTGTATTCAACTACGTAGTGTTTTAGCGAGTTCGTAGTTAGCGAAGCGATGAAGAAATCTGTTTACAATTACCATGGGGATTGTGTTATTCGTTAAGTTGTACTGAATAATAAATTCATCCAGGACATATTACCTAGATCTCTCAAGGCTTGCTCTTGCTACATCTCTGCCATCGATTTCCAGTATTCTGTCACCCACTTTCAGTCTTTTATCCACAAAAGCAGGGCTATTTGGTAGTATATGAGAAATCTGAGCCTTTCCTAGCATTACTTTAGAGCGTAACGATGGTTTGATGGCGTCGTTATAATCTAAAACAATCCCAAAATTAGCTGAACAGTTCTTAAACTCAAGTGTAAGTACTTCATCCTCTGGTTGTGAAGGACGCTTTGGTCCTTTGTTTATGGCTTGATGTTTCTCGTTGTTGTTCATCAAAGATGTTTGGTGTTCAGTGCCAAGCGGCTGACGCTCCATCTCAGCCCTAATCGTCTTCATTAATTCCTGTTTTGGACGATTCTTGATGTCAAGAGACATTTTCCTTCACGACGTCTGAAGATGAATCCATAACTGGCCACAGATGATCACTCGTTCCATTCATCAATACACTCATACATCAGGAAGATCTTTTGTGCTCTAGAATCCGCAGCAAGCTGCACAGTAGTACACAGTAGCCATGCTTGCGTACAATAATTCAACGCACGTTGTCATAATTTTGATGTCGCATGAGATTGTTTGGTTCTGTTTGCTTTTTGCCTCACAGCTTCATCAACATATCACCTTCAAATGTTGCGTGACGCTTACCTTTCAATGCGTGACGTCATGAACTGGAAAAAAACTTCCCTGGCCATACCCTCCTCGGGACCCTGTCACGCTTTCTATCAAGTTTTGTTATAGAAATGGCAATATTTATTTATTTGGTCAAACGGTCTATCGTTTGTTGCTCTCGTTTATGTCAATGTCTGTTTCAAGGCCATTAGCACCACCTGTTACTTGTCTTTACCCCTAAAAAACATCACTGGCACCAAACTATCAAACATTTCCTTGAGTTTCTAATGTTTTTACACGATTTATTTTTGGGTGGGTTATCTTAGTTGAGGGAGCATTCATAATTTATCTAGAGGGGGGCCTATGATGATTTCCCAATTTTCTTCTTTTAATTTTTTGAAGCCCCCCCTGATGATCTCAAGTTTTTTTTCCTGACCCCCCCTCAGGAGGTGTCAAAATAATCAAGGAAAAATACTATAGCCCGATGTTATTTTTATTGAACTTTTTCCATAGCCCCCCCTAAATCATATTGTGGAAAAAGAGTGCCCCCCCCTCTAGATAAATTATGAATGCTCCCTAAGAGCAATACTGAAAGTTGTCAAACTATTCTTGGATTTCATTAATGGGAGAAAATATAAAAATCTTTCAAAGTTGCACTTGAATGACAAGGATTCAATGCCTCCACCAGTAAGTAATAACACAAGAAGCAATCCAGACATCACATTTCTCAAACAGATGTTTATTATTGATTTTATACAAGGCAGCTCTGGTCTATTTATTCCCTTGATTTCATTTTTTCTCTGGCCATCTTCTTCTTGGAGACTTTCTTGACTTCCACTTCATCCTCAGCACGAAGCACAACCTCCTCCCGTTCAGACAGAATCATTTCTATATGGCATGGTGAGCTCATGTAAGCTGTCAAGAATATAAATAAAATAATTACTGAAGTGGCAGTCTTATGAAATGATACCATCCCTGAAAAGTATATATTACAAAGCTAGACACGTTGTATAGTCCAATGGAAAAATTATATTTGATACAAGGCCGGGAAGACATTTTATTTAGCCTGGAAAGTTTGGCATTTTCTGTCCGCCATTAAACAACTGCGTTCATCAGGTTGGAAGCAATTTAAAGGAAGTGACGTCATATTTGCAATTCAATGAAGAGTTGGGGATTCTTCTAAGTTATTTTTGTGCAGATATTTTGCAGGAATTTTCATCTATGGTGCACACCATCTCAGAAAATACAGAGTCGAAGATAGAGTGTGAGAGCTTAAGAGTTAATTCATAAGTGTGCATGTGATGTCACGAAAACTGAAATGCAGATGAGTATTACTTAGTATTACTGTAACCTAACACACTCAACCAGTAACAATTTATCACTTGACTAAGTCCCATGTTCGTTTGACATAATTCTGAATGACCCTGTCTTGTACATAGATCCTTGTCTTGAGGTAATCCTATTATAATGATTCCTAATGCACAGTGATAACTTACGGTTGATGCGACCATGAGCTCTGTAGGTTCTGCGTCTCATTTTGGGGGCTGCATTGACTTGAATGTGTTCAACCACTAGAGAATCGACATCCAAACCCTAAAGGGATGACAGCATAAACACTTTATAACCTGGTTTCGTTGGGGATTTTTTCTCATTTGATATAAAACAGCACAAACAGTAGATTATCATTTGAATACCAGACTAATGAGCACAGTTATGTACTGTATTCTGCAAAATGCATGGAAATATACCTCAAGATATATCCATCTGGAGTTAGTAAACTGTATCTAGAATCAGTACTTGTTTTTGTTGACCATTTCTGCATTCTTCAGCACCTACTACCGAATTCACTGAACTGTTTGCAGCCCGAAAATAACAATCTACTCATCCTCATTGCACCATGTTTGGAGGTTGGATGGTTGGTGGACTTTGGCAGGGTTGCCATGGTTACCTCCTCGGGGAAAGCAAGATCACACGTCAAGCTTACCTTTGGCACCCAACCCCAAGCTTATGATAAGTTTTATTCGAACTATGCATGTGACTTGTTCATGTGACATGCAAATCCTTGTTTGAACAATGGAATTAACCGGGATTTGCATGAGACATGATCATTTTCGGTTGCCCAAACAAGTCACATGCATAGTTTGAATAACGAGGATCAGTCAATCATTATTTTCAGGCTGCGAACAGTTCAGTGAATTCAGTAGTATGACTAGGTAATCCAGATACAAAGATTCATACAAATCATCACAAACCTTGAATTCAGCATTGCTTTCAGCATTCTTCAGAAGCCGCAGTAAAACTTCTGCACTTTTCTTGGGCCAACGTCCCTGTGATCCTGGGGACCTGACATTCTTTGCCTGATACATGAGAGCACCCAGTTTAGCATAGATAGTTTAAATGGAGTCCTTGAGATGTCTTGAAACAGGGCATAGAAAGTTATTTTTCTTTCTAGTAAATTTGCTCTCAATGAATCAATTAGCAAAGGATGAGCTGCAAGACAGATCACTGATGCTTTGCAGTTTTCCATGTCTTTTGATGGCTTCTAATGGTTGACAAAGACATGGCAGCCATGTATTGGAGGGATGTAAAAGAACCACTGAGGACATAATAAAACCCTGGCAGTGACCACCTTCAGTGGCCTTTATAGCTAACGATTTCTTAATGGGTTGATTTGTGGGTTGGTTTGCAGTTTTTAAGGGGTGGGAGATTGGTTCTTGTACCTCGTAGGGGACCTCAAGTCCTATTGTGCAATACCAGCTCTCATGCAAATTCTCATGAATGAATGGTATGAACAATATCATGTACCGTAACTTATATTTTGTTCAATGGCTGCAATGTCACTTGCGATCAAAGAATCAAGCCAGACCTAGTCATACAATCACCTGAGCCTTTCGTCCTACACCTCCATTGAATCTCCTGAAGGGAATAATCTGTTTCTTGGCCACAACATCCTTCAGGTACCTTGTTGCTTTACGAACATGCATACCCTTGATGGCCATGCCTGTTTCTCTCGTGTTCTTGAAGTGAACTCGAAGATTTGATCCCCTGGCTTTGCATGACTTGGTGGGGTTTTCAGGATCTGTAGCATAGCGCGTCATGGTGATGGACACCTGAAAATAACATGTGCATAACATTACTTTCAATATATATATCTGAAGTAGATAATAATATTATTCACATGTAGGCTTTACAACTGCTCTTTTACTCCGACGAAGGACTAACGTCAGTAAGTAAGTATCCTCTTTCTTTACGGTGTATAATTTACATATTGATCACTGCTAGGCTGTACAACTGTTGATTTGTTGTCCATTGTAATACCTATCACAAAATGCCCGATCGAAAATCAAATTCACAAAGAGTTCTTGTCCTCTGCTACTTATGAATAGAATGATTTTATTACGATTACATAAGTACTGGACATAAAAGAGAAAATACACTGTGTGTAGATCGACAGACAGATTTTCAAAACATGACTGAAATACAAATGTTTCGGGTACGATCGTCTGAAATAACTATTTCACAAGACTTCATATATATTTTACGATGATAGCTTCAATACTCGAACACTACAGTAGCGCGATGGCTTAGATATTTTCAGATAACTTTATAATATTTTCAGTAGTTTTACCTTCACTGTGGCCTAAAGGAAAGAGAACATTACCCACAAAGCATTGCGGCTATGCTTCCATCACGCATGCGCACTGTGTTGTCCAAGATGGCCGCCGCAAAGTGAAGTATTTTACACCAGACGTTTTAGCCTTTTTAATACCATTTAGAGGACGAAGATATCATTCAGTTTTTTATCAAAATGTTTTGGGGTAAGTCCTTGTCCTAATTTTAAATTATTGGCATTTTCTGTATTTCCTAAAGGAAGAATTCAAAGGTATTATGAGTACGCGCATGCTTGACTACTTACTAGGTTAGGGCGCTGATGCTTTAAACTTAGATTTTAAGCCTCCAGATGTTACCTTCTCAGTCAATCATCCTGGTTCTTCTAGCACTATTCAACTGAACGAGTAAGAAGTCTTACTTTCTATTAAAGTCAAAATTATTCCCAAAGAAATAAAAGACCTTGAATCTCTTTAGCACCTCTAGATGTGAACAAACGAATGATCCACGTGTCTGGGGTGTTATCGACTAATACACCTTGGTCTGTGGTCTTTACAGTAGTGATTTTCATGATCTTTTAGTAAACACTCATTGTCTTCTCTTCCCTGCCCTCTGGTTACCATGGGGACCTATCATCCATGTCCCCAACCACAGGAGGGGTAGTGTACAGTGTATCCCTTAGTAGAATGGGTAGCAGTTCGATAACAATTGTTTTTGTAGACACACTCTTTACATTATCAACAAAAAGGGCTACTATTTGCTAAGAAGGGTGAAGATGATGTGGTTGGGCATTAGGTAGAGGCATTCAAGCAAAGCTGTTCCAAGACAAGGTACTTTGATTTCCTTTTAATTGATTATGTCTGTCTCTTATAGGAATCACACTTGATGTTGGGAAACGTTATACTCAAACCGTTGAGAAATCATTTCACTTATCAATGGCAGCGCTGGGCTTCAACAACACTACTGCTGATCCTGTCACAATCATGGTAGAAGTAGACAAGGCACAGTTTGCTCTCTGTACTCTGCAACCAGGAAAAATCCCTCAGCAGACACTTGATATCGCTTTTACAGAAGGGGAGGAAATCACCTTTTTTACAGAAGGAAACAATGAAGTTCATTTGACTGGTAACTTGCTGTATTATTCCCTTTTTAATAAGTTTTGCTGTGTGAATTCTACTCTAAAGAATTAGCCATTCAAATTTTACTACTAGACTCTTGGCATTTTATTAAAATTCATTATTTTCTATTCAAAACACCAACACAGTTACAACTAGTGTTGAACAACTTCTTGTTCTTACCATCAAAAGTGACTGTTGATTTATTTTCTTCTTAGGCTATCTTGTGGAAGAACCAGAAACTATTGAAGTTGACGATGATGAAGAGTTCTCAATAGAAAGTGATGAATCTGTATCAGGAAGTGATGAATCTGCTTCAGAGTCCAATGAAAGTGAAGATGAGGAAAAAGATGGATCATCGTCTAGTGAATCTGTAACACTACAACATTTACTTGTTGGTGAGAATGTATCCGACAATGATGATCAGTCTGATAATGACTGGGATCCTTCCAGGGATAACCCCACTTCAAAGGTAAAACAGAAGGCTACTAAGAAATCTCAGAAGAATAAGAAAAAAGAGATACAAAATGCTGAGCAAAAAGAGGAAAATGTATCTAATGGGTCAGCAAAGCAGCAGTCAGATGGGTTAACAACAATGCCGTTGAATGATTCTCTAGCTGATAGTGATGATGAGACGGATGAATATGTACCAGATAAGAAAAAGAAAGACAATGAATCAACCAAGAAACAAAGTCCAAAGAAAAAAGGAAAAAAGAGAAAATTAAAAGAAATGGCTGAAAGTGACACAACTGAGAAAAATGAACCTCAAAAAACAAAGAAGTCTAAAAAACGAATTTCTAAAATTGGTACTGATTCATAGAAACCTTGACTTTTATCAAGAAATGGTATATTTTTATCCAAACACCTTGTGTATCTATAACAGTACAGTATATAATATAGAAAACAAGCTTGAAGGTCATTGAACCTCTCTTCATTAAAAGTAAAGCAACCCCAGTTTGTAGTTAGGTTCCACCGGGGACTATCATGAGAAACTAATATTACCATGTTGTCATAGAAACATTACACAGGATTTAGTTGCTATGGGAACGTTCTTCATTCATGTGTGTTTATCATAGATGGTCCTTCAATATTTCAGTTTCGAGTTCTCTTTTGCTCTGTGTTCACCTCAATAGCATGTAATGTTTCTTTAGACCTAGTAGTAACCATGGTAACGATGCATGACGACATGAGGAATGTATAGAAATGAACAATACAGTTGCTTTAGGATTTCACAGGTCTGGCTCTCACTTCTGAATATATTACACACAATCGAGGCTAACACAGAGCAAAAGAAAACTTGAAACTGGAGTATTGCTTTTTTTAGGGAATTTACTTCACTTCATTTTTTTACATTATGGTTTACCAACCTTTGTTGTTTTTGTTATTTTACAATTTACCACCTCTTAATTCTTTCCATTATAGTTGTTTTAAATAAAGTTTTAAGTCCTCAAAAGAAAGCTTACTTCCATCAATTTATTCACAACAACTCTTTTTAAAATATATATTTCACAGCTCTAATTTCCTTCTGGTTTCTTGATTGGGCAATCTTCATTTTCTTGTTTTTTTAAGTCAACAAGTTTCTTCATGAGTGTATCTCTTTTCATTGCACATTCTTTTATTAAATTGTTCAGTTTACCCAAGAAATTCTGGCAGTACTCTGACAGGGCTATGCTTCCTGCAAGTGAAAGAAGCAACATATCAGAATATTGAAAGAGAAACCAAAGTTAATATTTGTATTATGCACTTAGTCAACTCAGTGAGGAGTTGCACTTTATCCTGGTATATGGCCAAAAATTTCATGTTCAACATCATGACTGACTGTGTGTGACTTCACTCTTTACGTTTTCATGATATTCACTCCCTGTCCTGTCCTTGCTGCTGCTATGTGTCTTTTATGTACCGACATGTGCTATTATTGTTTTTTTCACTGGTTCATGTGGCACACCCTTACCTGAAGAGATATTGTTACCTTCAGAATCTTTGTGTGACTGAAGACATTTCACAGCATCTGTGATCTTCAATGAAACATCTTCATTAGCAATATATTACATAACACAGCTAATATACATTAGAATATTCCTACTAATGGTCTATCACCAATCAAGCCCTCCGATTGGCTGAGCTACTAGGGGTCTATTAGTGATAGACCTCTAGCAGCGAAAAGCACCAGTTTTAAGAGCCAAAAATAAATTATTTCACACAAATTTCAACATATTTTCATCCTTTATTGGACCAATTACTAGGTTTTTACTAAAACAATTAGACCGCTCATCCTCATGGCCTGAGTCAATAGCCCATGAGGCCTTTGGACTTGCTTGTTGTCATAGCAAAAAAACATCAAGGCCAAACTTATTGTCAAAGCCAACCAATCCCAGATATGACAATACAACCCAAGAATGGCTGTATCAGCCTGAGAACAGAACTGCTCCCACATTACCTTTCCAGCATTGTTCTTGAATGTCGTAAGAAAAAGTCTAAGATCTTCTTCAGATGTAGTAGTTCTTAAAGCTTCATAATACTCTAGTATTCCTATAAAATCATAAAGCAGATCCATTGTTGAAATATTCTGTGTGGATGCATACCTAACAGGGCAGTCACTTACTTTCTAGTGGTTCACACAACATCTCAGATGTACTTTTCTCAAATTCTGTGTATGCAGTCCTGTGAACAAATCAACCACATACTATTAGATAACACTAGTAAAAGCATTAAGAATATAACAATATTAAAAACTGTACCTAATAGAAGATAGTACTGACTCAGTGTAGTCCAGTTGTAACTGATACATTTTTTGGTGAAAGGACAACTCTTCCTTTAGAATCTTTATCTGCCAATGAATATGTTTTGAAATGGCATTGAAAATTATTATGTATCCCTTTTAACATGTCAATAACTGTAGAATTATAACAATATCCTACACACCATACCTCAATTAAATGCATGTGTTGATCGTAACTAACAGCTTTCATCAGAGGGTCTATCACTGACCGGATCTGCAACAACACAACTTCACACTTTGATCACTTGATAACCATTAGGAATCCCTGTGTTATTAGCATGGTGCATCCACACTCTCTTGACAATACCTCTTCCTCCTTTTTTCTGCTTAAACTGGATGGCATGTGTGACATCACATTTTCTAGATTCAAATCTGGCCGTATTTGCCTATTAAGTGGTGGCTATCAAACAGAAAGACAGGGTTAGAAAGAAATTTAGGAGTTACGCTTTAGAAGTCAACAAGTAAAATGTAATCTTCTTACCCAGGGTGCTGATGGAACCAATACAGACAGAGAGAGAAGATCTTGACAGCTTTCTTCAAGAAGTGTTTTTGTTGTTTGTACATGTGTGTTTAGGTGATCTCTGATTGGTTGCCCAATGTGGTTGCTTCCTGTCATTGATGTCATGCATTGTTGTTCCTGGAGCACTCCCTTTAAACAAACTATTTGCTTGTAAAGCTTGCACAGTTTGGATTCCAGTTTTGACTGACAATAAAAAAAGGTTCATAAAGTCTAACTACCTTATGAATAACACCACCTGTATTTACTGATGTAGCTACTGCGTGCTCTGCCCCCCCCCCAGTTGAGGTATGAGAATAGCCTTGTGGAAGGGTCATTCATTAAGACAGGTCAGAGGGGCAGGGATTAGACTAAGCATGATACTATTGACCAGCCAAATCAAGGCTTTGGCATAAGGCTAATGAGCCTGTGGAGCCTGTTTATTAAAAAGAGAAAGTTCTGTTACCAAAGCAGACCTTTCTTGCAACAGATCATTTTTGAGATGCACAAAAAAAATGTAAACATGAGGTGAGATCACACATGCTATTGATCATGCCTCCATCAGCTGTTTATTTGGAAGGCACACACATCTTGTCATCAGTCTTTTTAGACAGGAGTGCTTATATTTTACAGATAGATATACTGGTAGCACATAGATAGTTACGTACCACATGCCTGAGATTAAGATGATCAAGCTTGCCACTACACATATCAATCAGGGTAGGTTGAGAGCTTATGCTCATTTTCTTGTCATGTTTTAAAAACTTTCCCATGAAAACAGCAGGTAAAGCGAGCGTTTCTGGATTTGTAGTCTTTAAAAAAGTAGAGAAAAACTTAGTCCTTCATACTGAATAAAACAGTGACTGTTCACTGGCTATTACCATAGCAACCATCAGTGGATTTATATAGTTGTTAATACCTCTATTGTCTTAGAGAGATAATGATGAATAATTCCTTCAACATTGGATACTAGATCTGAGATTCTGCTGTAAGATGTAACATCAGGTGTCTGTATAGATCTGATATGCAAAGGATGAGTGAATACATAACAATAGTATGCTAATAATGACATATGCCAATTTCTTGTTATACCTTAAGCAATCAATGACATTAAGAAGTTGACCTTCGATCTCAATGAGAATATCTGTTCTAAGGGTGAGAGCCCAGCTTTGTAAAGTGACCTAGGAATAGCATGAAAACAATGTTATATCCATCAACTCACATCTGGGTTTTGACCAATGCATACCTGTCTCTCTAGCTGAATGACTTGTGATTTGAGCAGATTGACTCTTCGCTCATCAAACCTTTCATTTGGTGTTTCTTCTACAAGTTGCTTATATAAAGATCTAAAAGTTGTATGAGAACAATATTAGAAGTCATGCATGCTAGGCCAGCCCCCAGATCATGTGCATACTTGATATATGTCAATTCTGCTTTCAACTCTTCATTTTCGTCTTCGAGTAACTGAAAAAGACACAGTGGAATTGATAATTAAGGGCAGAAAACATTTGTTAGGGTCAATAGTTTTCACCATATAATCATAATTAGATCTTAAAGATCAGGAAAGTATAAAAATATGGACAAACAGCTGAAAATAGGGGGTGAGGGGGCTAAAGGCAAGGTGATTGCAATGTCTGTAAGTCCCCCATACCCCATCCTCGGGAACCCAGGGATTAAATTCTGTCGCTTGTGACAGAATTTTACCCCTGGGTTCCCAAGAATGTCCATACCCCTACAGTATCACCCTTAGGGACCATTCATTATTTATCCCAGGGAGGGGGCTGCCTTTGGGGGGGGGGGAGGGGTCATGATGTTTAGGGTTAGGGCTGTATGAATCTTGCCAGCCCCCTCCCCCCTCCGGGATAAATAATGAATGGTCACTTATTTTTCCTTGGTGCTATACCTTTATATCTCTTTTCACCTGATTGCCGTCTACTTTGCTTGTGTTTGACAGCTCTTTCTCATGCCAGTCATACAGAGTGCTTCTTTTAGAAGGTTTTCTCTTTGGAGTGGATGTCTTACTGCTTCCTGGGGTTGAAGTGAGTAGTTTGGTCGTACTCTGCTAGAAATGCAAGCATCATCTTCCAGCAGTAAGAGAACGTATTAAAATATACACACGAAAGACTGCATCTTTACTTACTTCACCCGATGATCTGATGGATCGCTCTGACCCTAGATGCTTTAGGATTGCTTTCTTCGTGCTCATATTTTTATTTTTTTAAAACACACTCATATGTCACTCATCTAAAAATTAATATTTTTTCTCCGCCATTTTAAAAAGCACTATGTATGGAACGAGCAGGTGGGTTTCCTGTGTTAGTGAGTGTGCAATGCAGTGTGGGATACCTGTGTCTTTATCTCAAAGGAATGAAAAGCGCGAAACAAGGCGGGATCTCAAAAAGTCATTGAAAATAAAATTGTATTTATTTTTCTATAAAAATATATACATCGAATATAAGCATGTTTATCATAACCTTTTTCCATATTTGGGTGGCTTCTAAAGAAGCCGTTTTATGTTTTTTTTTTGTGTGTGTAAAGCGTTCTACGCCTTTTTCTTCGCTGCTTTCTTTGCAGGTTTTTTTTTGGCTGGACTTTTCTTCTTTGTAGCTCTCTTTACTTTCTTCGGTGACTTGGTTCTGGCCTTCTTCTTGGGCTTCTTGGTCTTTGGAGACTTGGCTTTCTTTGCAGCTTTCTTCTTTTTGGGAGTAGATTTCTTGGCTACCGTCTTCTTTGCCCTCTTCTTCTTCTTGGGCGTAGTCTTCTTTTTGGGTTTAGCGGCCTTCGTCTTCTTCTTCTTCTTTTCCGGTTTAGCCAAGGCTTTGGGTCCGAGCTTGAAGGAACCAGATGCGCCCTTTCCTTTTGACTGCACGAGTGATCCAGCAGCAACTCCTCTCTTTAGAGCCATTCTCAGATGTGGACCTGGATCGCCAACACCCCTGTAGTTGGCCTTGATGTATTTCTGAATAGCTTGACGGGAAGACCCTCCTCGATCTTTCAGCGCGACAATGGCTGCTTTAATCATATCTTGATATGTAGGATGTGCAGACGGCTTGGCGGACTTAGCTGCTCTTTTTGCCTTTGGTTTGGCGCTCTTTGGGCGAGCCACTTTCTTTCCGCCTGGACTTGGGCTTCTTGACTTTGATCTAGATCTTGACCTTGATCTGGATCTGGATCTCGAACGAGAACGTGCTTTCTTGGGACTTGCAGACATGTTGAAGTTGTAAAGCAAGCGAAGAGAGAATCACTTGTGACAAGATCAAAGAGCGCGCGGTTTGGTTTTATACACCACGTGCGGACGGCCGAGAACACAGGCCCTTCTCACCAAGAACCGCCATGTTGCTGGGCTCCTTGTGTTTGTTGGTCAAACATTTCGATCTTGTTCATCAAAAATACAGCTACAACGACCAAGGTAAGTGGGGAAATTGCTTCAATGAACATTAAAGTTTTAACTACGAATCGATTTTTCTTAATTTCTTTTGATTTTACTCAAGAAATTATGAAAATTAAAAATACTTTTCAAGTAAAAAGTTTTGTCATCTTTTGCTTTTTGCGTTCAAAATATTTGCTACCCAACAGAGAAGTTAACAATTTTCTCAGCAAATGATTTTTTAATGTCTCAACAAAGTTTTGAGCATATTTTTGACTTGATTTTTTACATTGCAATGTGGAAAAATTTCGTAAAATTTTACCCAACAAAAACATCAAAAAATGGCGACTTCGCGAGCAGTCAACGATGAGAGGCGCATTTCTTATCAGTACTAAACGCTCTTTTTACTCAACTTATATCAATGAACTATTATATATTGACATCAAATGTCATAAAGTGCAAATTGGTCTCATTGTTTTACCGCAGGATTCAGAAGTTTTTCGTAAATTCTTTACTTTTCTTCTCTTGAACCAAAGATCACTTCGCCATCGACAAAAGCGCGCGAAAACAAATTTCCATTAAAAATGTATGATTAATGTTTTCTTTTTAACGTAAATCTTTATTGTTTTGACTTCGTACTTGACTTTCAAGTCAAACCTTCTTGGAATTTCAGACGAAATAAGAAAAAGAAAGTATTTGGCTTACAATTTCCTTTAGTTCACGCAGCGTCAAAAGTTATTTGTCGTTTGAGGGAAGAACTGAAAACGAAAACGAGCCGTTTGAAATGTCGTGTTTCCGTCATTAAATTACTACCAATCCCCAGTGTGTTTTGTTTGTTTGTTTGTTTGCTATTGTTTTGTTTTTGTTTTAAGAACACTGAACATAAACGGAAATTGTAGCATTCGCATTTCACTTTGTTTTTCTTCGTTGCATGTTGTACGCACGAAAAAAATGTCGTTTTATTATTGGTATGCAAATGGTCAATAAACGTTTATTAGAAAATCCCGTAAGGTTCCTTCTTATCTTGTTAGCCTCCAGTTTGTTTATAACTACTGGTGTTTTGCTATCATCATATCCCTTTATGATAGTCCGGTGTTTTTTTGTCGTTATCTATAATAATTGAATGCAAATCTTCACTTTTTGTCGATAATGCAAAGTACTGTCCATTTGTTTTTGCTTCCCAAGTAGCGAAATGTGATCTTGGACGCTATCTTGTCTGAGTACTCAGCGAAAGACGGCTCCAATACCGCCTTTTGAATTGATTTGCTGCTTTTTTCTCAGTGCGTACGTTAATTTGACGGTTAATAAAACATCATTTTCTTCTGTCAAGTCTGGCAGGTTCATCAACCTTTAGCAGGTTGTCAAACATTTTAGACGTAACGAGGGAAGCAAGCTTGCATGTTGTGTACCAAATTTAGCGCGCCATTTATTTTGAGTGTTTTTTGATGTGTCCAGCTAATGCTGGAATCGGAAGACAGACATCGATCTATAGGTAACTTGATCCTGGTCAAACGATAGAATGACGTCCAAACAAAAGTACCCAAGTGCCTCAGAAGTGGACAGATTATTGTCCACAGATTAGGAACAGTTTCAGGAAGGCAAGGAATTAAAAATACATCTATCGCGTAGGAAAGGAAACGAGATAAATTTAGATCACTTACTCGAGGCTTTTCTCGTCCTTTCTAATTGTATTCTTAAGGAGGCTGCCTACCATAGAAAATAACCATAAAAATGTTTTTAAACCACGATTTTCTTAACGCAAATTTAGCA
>WUCR03137891.1:2299-16488 GCA_009858155.3 Phymanthus crucifer
TCGGAATCGTTTGGATTTTCGCTGCCCATTGGTGACTGACGTTCCTCTGGAACACCATTTTGGTTGACGGGAGACGATGATGGTGGTGATGATTTGTTTTCCTCGCACTTCGTTGGGTCATTCTTCTCTAGGGCCTTGTCCCCTCGCATGATCAACTTACTGGGGGTTTCCCCATTAGCCGAACATACGTGTTTATACAGCTTCGCCAAGTCATTACTGACATATCTTAGCTCATCTTGGGTACAATTTAAACTCCCCTGGGCCTCCCCTGCAAGGTCACTCATCGACTTCACATCTTCCTGTAAACCTTTGATTATTTCCTCCGACTCAGCCAAATTATTCTTAAAGTTCATATTCTGTTCTTCCAACTCTTTCACCTTCTTTGTGAGGAAAATCGCCTCGTCAGCTTTGGTCTGGGCAGTAGCGAGCTTGGCTCGTAGACTTTCCACCTCGTTCTTCAAATCCCTTATTTGCGCCTGGTATTTTCCATCCTTGATTTGGTAACGCTTGAGAATTTTCTTGATTTCTTCGAGCTCTTTGAGCTGGTTGTTGATTTTCACACAGTTCTCTAAAGAAACACTCAACTCGCTTTCATCAAAGTCGTCATCTATGGTATCACAGAGAAGCTTGGCCTCTCGGATCGTCGCCAGTGCATCGTACTCTTCTTTCAGCCTGGCAGCGTCAAGATCCTTCTTCTCTAGCTCAATGGTCAATCTCGACAATTCTTCTTCATAGTCCTTCTTCTCTGAAAGCTGCAGCTCTTTCATAAGATCCTCAACAAGACCAGGCGCAGGGCTTAAAGGAGAAGTTGGCTCTTCGCCTCCAGACTCGCTTCCTGAATTCTTCTTTTCATTTTCTTCGTTAATCTGCGCCACCACAGAACTCTCGATCTCCCAGCTGCTAAATGAAGGTGTCTGCCGACTATCCTGCAGTTCTTTTTGTAACACTGTGTTTCTCTCTCGTTGTTCTTTAAGGGACTCCAGTGCTTCGTTCAGCTGTGTTTGTATCTGATCTCTTCTTTCACAAGCCATTTGAAGCTGGAGCTGGATAGCATCTATCTCGTCTGACAGACTTTTATTTTCCACTTTCAGAGCTTCAAATTCTACCAAAGACAACTTGAGGCTAGAATACTGGAGAAAAGTAAATGATCGCAATCAGCAAAGGAATTCTTTCTTTGGCTTGATTTTCCAAGCTCAAACTATGAACAAATCCGTATTCTTGACTCTCGTTTTGTTCAAATCTCATTTCCCCTTTTCAAGGGCGGATCGGGGAGGGGGGGGGGTGTGCAAAGTGGGGATGTAGCCCCCTTCCATCCTGGTTTACTCCTTTTGCGCCCACCAAATCTTTTATCATTTCGAATATTAGTCCCCCCCTTCCCCAACTTGTGTCTTGCAAAATTTTGCCAATTCTCCCCCCCCCAATTTTTGGCTGGATCCGTCCTTGCTTTTGGATTGCTTTTTCTATTTAAACATATTTTGCTACATTCACCCCAAGAGCAAAGCTCATCGAGGGGTCCATGTTCTAAGGCCAGGCACTGAGAGTGGTCACTGCCAGGGTTTTATTACGTCCTCAGTGGTAACTTAAGAAATAATATGACACTTTTTAGTTTAACAGTGGTTCTTTCACGTCCCTGCAATACAGGGGTTAGGTGGTGTGGAGAGACAGGGCCTACGGTTTAACATCCTTATTCGAGAAGACGTGAAGGTCTAGCCATTTGCAGATGTAATTACAAAGGCAACACCTTCTCCTCAGTTATTTTAAGACCCTGAGTGTTGGCCTGACACGGGGAATCTAACCCCGGTCTCCCACACGAAAGTCTGGCGCCCTACCAACTGAGCCCCCCCTCAATTTTTGGCTGGATCCATCCTTGCTTTTGGATTGCTTTAATTTGTGATCCCTGAGTCCCAGTGCATGACGTCTTCCCCCCCCCCCCCCACCCACCCAAGTGATGAAGGACCCATCACTCGTAGAGCAGTCAGTTATATTTATGTCACGTATACACCTACTTGCAAGAAGACTGTCATAGGAGGAAAGAACTTATGTAAACCTAGACCATTTGTTTGTGTAGTACCTGTTTTTGAAGGTTTATATTCTCCTCCTCCAGTTCTCCATACTCCTGCATATGTTTAGATTCCCTAAACTTCATCTGTCTTATTTCATTGTGTAACTCTTTCTTGGCTTGATTGATTTGCTCCACTTCTTTCAATAAGTTACTGATTTGAGTTGTCTGTCTGTCACTCTCCTGAAGAGCCTCCTTTTCAGACTTTTTTGCTTGTCGTAATTCATTTTCAAGATCTCGGATTTTGTGAAGGAAATTGGCTTCCCTGGACTCACTTTCCTTGACTAGGCTTTCTTCACGGTCATCTCCAAACTTACTTCGTTTTTGTTGTTCAAGTTTGAGCTGCTCATGGGCCTGCAATACATGAAAGTATTTTTTTTTAATTGAAATTAAAAGTAAACATTACTAGAATAGATCTTTTGTTTCAAATTCAACAAACACTGCAGAAACAATTTATTTTAGATGCAGTTTGCACAGGGTTAGCCTTGATTATGCATAACAAATCAATTGTAGCAAAACAGTGAGAGCGCTCAGCTCTCACCACTATGGTCCCGAGTTTGATTCCCGGAACCAGCATCATATGTGAGTTGAGCTTGTGGTTCTCTCCTGTGCTTCGAGGTTTTTCTCTGGGTTCGCCGGTTTTCCTCCCTCCACAAAAGCCAAGTCTGATTCGATTTGAGCTGTGCTCCATGGGCAGACACGAGTCATATGGCAGCAGCCAGAGGCGCCCCACCCTCGGGAACCCAGGGGTAATATTCTGTCGCACATTCCTCACTCCCAGAAGAAATACCCCTGGGAACAGAGTCTGTTGGAGCTTGTACCGGAAGTCCAAATACAAAATGGCGACATTCAAATAATTAACGTCTTTGTCTAGCCATACTTCATTCTGATTGGTTGACCTCAGGGGATCAAACAATCAGGGAAGAGGTGAATTTCAACTTCCGGTACAAGCTGCAACTGACTTGGGACTATACACTAGCAGGGGATTTTCTATAGTTGTGCTGAAGCCCAACACAGTTAGTTATCGTACTAACCTTTGCAGGTACTTAGACTAGAAAACAAGAAATAAACCAACAAAGAGATACGTTACACGTTTGATAAATAATTCATATTTCCGATTTGTTAAACTAGAACAGCAACCAAAATTTCAAAATAATGCAATTGTAACAATTCCAAACTTTTATATTCTTGGACTAGTAAAACTGATCTAGTAATAAGCTTAAATATATTTTTTATCCATGGCGATAAAACGTTAGAAACCTATAGTGCTTTTATTGATGCAATACTTTAATTTTCGACAAAATGAAGAGCTGTTTCTTGAAGCCATAAGCGATTATAAGCGATATTGCTTACGAATAGTAAAGAAAAAATAATCAAACCCAATATTATTTTAGTAGAATTTTGATTTAAGGTTACTGGTACTCTACAACATATGTTGAGCTTTTCTTTATCAAAACCCTCAGGGAAATCTCTGAGACTAAATACTGAAGATACTCACCTCTTTTAGACACTCCAATTCTTGCTTTATAGCCTCGTTAGAGTTTTCTAGCTCATCGAATTGTTCCTGTAGCTTGTGTTTTTCTTCCAAGACTGCTAGTCCATATTCTGCGGCTTGGATCTTCTCTTGGGAAGCAAGTTGAAGCTCGCTGGTCAAACGATCAACTTCTCCTCGAAAAAAATCCAAAGTCGCCATCAAAAGGTGTTGACGGTAAGAATAATTACACCTGAACCTACATTCGCTCTTCTTTTGGTCTAAATACGATAAAAAACACTAAAAAAAATAAAAAAGAAAGACGATACTAAAACGACTTTACATCGACCAAAAAACGAAAAACAATGAAAAAAATATATCCAGCGGTATTAGCCATGAAAGTAAATTCACTTCGAATGACGTAGGGCCTTTTCTGTACATACCATGCGTGTACTATCAGAAAAAGTACTTTATTCCGTTAGACTCTGGGAACAATATTGAAGTATAATAATAAAATCAATAACCTTTAAATGCTTTCTGTCTTATTATTAATCAAATAAGGCTGAATGTGGTAAATTAGGTATTCAATTTAATATTTATTTGGGTTATTTAAAATTTGCTCCACTACCAAGCGACCCTCTCCTATTTAGGCCCTTGAAGTACAACTATATATTAATGTAAAACAATCAAAATAAATACATTTTTTAACTTCATTGTTTCTTCCTTTTTTGGCAATCGTCCTTGTGCTAAAGAATAAACGAGTTATGATTAGGATTAGTAGAGAATTTTCATTTTTTTGGTATATAGTACCAAGAGGACCCATGGCCTGGCAGCAGGTCCGTCACATGACAATAGAGACAAGATACTATTTTCTGTCGGAGGTGGAAATAAAATAGCGAAGGTTTTCCATAATGTTAGCCTTTTTTCGCAGCATTTTAGACTGGTTCAAGAGCCTTTTCTGGAAGGAGGAGATGGAGCTGACCCTTGTAGGTTTGCAGTATTCTGGAAAAACGACTTTTGTGAACGTTATCGCGGTGAGTTTGAAATTCTACTTCGTCCACTTCGACTTTGATTTGATCACGCAGACCTTGAACAACAACCATGTTTGATATTTTCCATCCATAGTCTGGGCAATTTAGCGAAGATATGATCCCTACAGTTGGTTTTAATATGAGAAAGGTGTCCAAAGGGAACGTCACTATAAAGGTAAGCTTTATACCTTCCTAATTATGGCTCAAATGTACAATGAGTTTGGATGCAGATTTAATGTGAAGCTTGTAAACACTAGTTAATTCTTATAATTGCAAATAAGCTTATGAGCTCAAAGTTTTATATTACAGCTGTAGATTATTGAATCAAAACTTCTAAACTCCCTCTGTAATATTCCTATACTTCTATTGGACTTGATAATTTATGCTAATGAATTTACGCCGGTTAATTAGAATGGGCAGAACGCCCACTGGCATTTTCCCTTTTAGTTTTCATTTAAGGTAGTTCGGAACTGTTAAACTTCATGATAAACTTGCCTACATATTTTTGTCATCGAAAGAAGTCCATAGGTAGAAAGAAATAATGAAAAAAGAGCAGGGTCACCAATGTCACTTTTGAGATATCCGGGGGGGGGGGGGGGGGGGATTTGGGGTATTTTGAGCATTTTGTACCAAAATAAAAATAGAAATTTAACAGCAATTGAGAATATTTGCAAGTGAACAAAATGATATACATACGATACAGAAAAACGTTTATAATGATCTCTTGTCCATCATTTGATGAATAACTGAAATATATACAATATTTAATGCAAAAAAATGACACTTCCAGAAAAAAATTTTTGAAGGGACAGACTAAAAACCGCTTGATTTACTTAAAATCCAAACAGTAGAGTTGACCTTTGTTTCTTTATTTGAAGCGATCATAAAATTGTGCTTCAATACATTCATGAAAATAGAGAGTAACGTTGCTAATAAATGAGATTTAGCGTCAATAACTTCAAAACATAAAATCCCTTTTCTTGGCGACAGAGGAGTGGGTACTAGTATCCAAATGAGTATAGGTACCCAATTTTTATTGGTATTTTGGTTCTATAATGCTTCAAGAATATGTTCATTTGTAATTCAGGGTTTCAGAGTTTCAGTGTCCTTAATTTATACAATGAATTTTTCAGGAGGGACCATTTTGCTGTAGAACAACACAACAGATCCTATATATGGGAACCATTACATAATTTCTTTGATTGACACTTGTTTCCCTAGTAACCTGTCATATGTTTAGTCCTACTTAATACTTACAGTCCACTGGAAACAGTAACTATGTGCATTATAATATGAATTTTATACCTTTACAGGTTTGGGACATTGGTGGCCAGCCTCGCTTCAGAAGCATGTGGGAGCGTTATTGTCGAGGAGTCAATTGTATTGTGTATGTTTGTATTCATTTAGTACTTTCTGATATTTCAAGCTTGTAGCTCTTCAAAACTTAGGTGATTTCCAGGTTGTAATGTTTTTAAACTGGGCACTATATATTTTTGACTATAGTTATATGGTTGATGCGGCTGATCATGAGAAGTTAGAAGCATCAAAGAATGAACTGCACAATCTCCTAGAAAAACCACAGCTAGCAGGAATCCCAGTAAGTATATCTATAGCTGTCCATAGTCATTGCTTTGCTCACCATTTTCCGATAGCACTACTGGTACGCAAAGTATGATCCCTGTTAATCAAAGAATTACAATTATACTCGAGGGCATGATAAACTAGACATTCATTAAAACTGTGATTATTCTTTTGTACTAACAAACTTATTTTCAAAACAGATTTTAGTACTTGGAAATAAAAAGGATCTTCCCAATGCCCTGGATGAACGAGAATTAGTAGAAAGACTGTAAGTATCTGACCTGATCTTGATTCAGGGACCACAGAACAGGTGGGCTGAGGGGCTATAATAGCCCCCTCCCCCCCAATGATTTTGCTGCCATTTTGATTTTTTCCCTCTCTTTTGAAAATAAAGGGGTAAGCTATTTGGCTCATCTCAGCAAACATGGAATAAAAATGCTATCTTTAGGGTTTTTCGCAAATATCCAAAGCCATCAGGTTGAAGTGAAGACAGAAATATCTACGTCCATTGCCACCATCAGAAATGCCTTTTCTCATTGCCTGGTTATGCAATATTTCCATTAATTTGATGCATAAATTATGTTCTCAATACCCCTGAAAATCATATTTCCAAAGTTTTCCAGGGAGGGGGGCATGCCCCCCCAGAACCCCCTAAATGCTCCCATGTTAGCTCCCCTCCCCCAAAATATGCTCTGCAGTCCCAGTGCTTTGATGTATTTGAGAGGGGAAGTTACCGCCCTATCCACAGTATCCCTATTTCATACTTTCTTCCCTTTTGGTAATACTTTATCCTTTGCTACTTTAGAAACCTAACATCAATACAAGACAGAGAAATATGCTGTTATTCTATCTCTTGCAAAGAAAAAGACAACATAGGTGAGCTGTTCTAGTAGTGTAAAAATCTGTAATCAAAGCACTCTATTTAGAAAATATGTTATATTAACAATTTGTAGTTAATTATTCTTCATAATAGCTCTATTATTTGCAAACAGTAAGATCTTGGTGATTGGGGAGTTCTGTTGGTGGAGGAAGGGGTAATTCAAACACATTTTTCCAAGATCTCAGTAACTCTTAAGGATTCCTGTGTAAATAGACCTCCTTACCTTTGTTGTTTGTTGTGCCCATTTCAGACCATGTGATGGTACTCTTGGGAGTTGATTCTTTCATATGTAAATATTTGAACAAAAGAACATTTCTAAAGGGAATGACATGTGATCTGAAATGGGCAATTTGCATATGAAGGTAAAGAGGACTATTAAAAAATCACTCCCAAAATGTATCAACATTTTTGGGTGGAAGGGGAAGGTTGTTTGTCCCCATACCACCTTCTGTTGTATGCACTCAAATCATTTTGTGAAATCATTGTCAAATTTCAAAAAAAAAGCTGAGATTGCCCCCTTTGCCCCCTTCTCTGTGAAAAATCCTTTATCCTCCCATGTTCCTATGATAACAAGATTGCCATTTTGGATTATTAACTTTAATTGAAACAAATATACAGTTACTAAATCAATGTATTCAAGAAAATATTTCCTGATTCAGTTGTCTCATTTGTTCTTCCTTCAGACATTACACTGCAATGGCTCATCCAACACTCTAAATCTCACAGCTAAACTGTCTACAATAAAAGCACAATTACTGTACCTACTAACTTTGATGTCAAAATGAAAGTGGAAAGAACAGTCATGAAGGATGAAACTAATAAGATTTAAGAGAAGTAGAGTAAAAAGAAGAGATTAGCAAGACATCTATGACTTATCAGAATGACTGGAAGACTTTGAGCTGTTAACCAAATTGCCTTCTTGTCAACATTGGTTAGTTTGGCCAGTTCCATTGGTTTGTTCCATAGCCTGTATATTAATATCAAGGGATTAGGAAGCTGGAAAACGGGGTTTATGTTATGTTAATTGTTGGCCAGTCGCTGGTCATATGACAGGCAAAAGCCATCTCAGTTCATGTATTTCAATTAACTTTCACTAAACAAATTTGATACCTCATTAATCAACTCCTACTAGTCTTGATATTGTATGACCTATCTTGCCATGAACTTGACTACCGTTTCTTTCTACATACACTTCATGTACTGTAAGACTGGCACCCCTTTTAATACAGACCTGAATACTATACCCTATGGGATAGGGTACCTGTTGTATTACTGGCGTACTGAGTGTGTCCAGTCATACATTGGGTTCATTGTACCTAATATTTCTGTCTCACAGATAATGGCCAAAATGACCAGCAGTCAAATATATGATCAGATAGCTTCCAATTTTGACCAGCATCTCTTGAGCTGCTGTTACGTTAAGCTCTTGAAAAATAGAAGAGGCAGAGGAAGTGAAAGCATTTCTTCTCTCAATGCTCTTATTCACAACCTCACAATTGTCTTGTATTGTTATGCAGGCTATTATAAGAACCAGCATTTACAGCTTTTCCTGGAATTGTTGGGTGTTTATTTTCACAGCATTCAAACTTTCTTCAAACTTTTCAAATATACCTTAAAATATTATTTTTCTAGTTAATCCATCTCTGCTTTTCAGCAGAAGTAGTCAACAGGTTTACTGATTAAACAGCAAGTCTCCTTGTTCACAGTTCCTTTCTTATTGTTAAACAAATTATGTTTAGTAAGGCCAAGTTTAGACGGCATACTTCCATGAGCCATACAAAGAGGAATTTTCATTCAAACTATATAGATACAACTAAACCAGCTGTACTGAATGCCTGAGCCATATGCACCATATAATACGAGATGTACTTGGTTGATGCAGATGGCGTACTTTCCTTGAATTTTATCACAAGAAAGCATGGCTCATGAAAAGTATGCCATTTGAACTTGGCTTGACAATATGGAAAACAAGACTAAAAGGGACTCATTTTCAAACTAAATAGTTTATCGTAGTTTGTATACTCTTGTGAAAGTGAAAGTCCTTGGCAATTCAAAGGTCTTATTGTCACATTAATTACCCATTTTCTACTCCACCAACATGTGGAAATGAGGCTAAGACCAACCATAGACATTGTGAGTATTGTATCAATTGAAAATGTTAGGAAGGAAAACAAAGGCACTGTTTACATGAAGGTAGTAGGATGACTTGGTGTTTGGGCTAATTTTCTTGTTTTGGGGGCCCTTGGGCAAAAGAAACCAAATCTTAAGCCCTAGGACTAGGATTATTCTTGTAACCTTCATGTAAATGGGCCAAAGAAGTTTTCATGATATTTGCGATGTTGGATGATAGAGCAGACTTCGTATGAGTGTGAAATGGACCACCACATTCTGTAACCGTGTCAGTGTCCTGTTCTCTATAGAAACATTTGGCATTCCTGCCATAGTTGTGCCGTTTTTTTTAATGTAGGGGAATTGTGAGGCCACTATGTCCACAGGGAGCCCAAATTAGGTAAAAGTAAAAAGTGAAAATAAAAATCAGAAAAAGTGGGTCTATTTTTTTTATTCAAGATGAAGACCTCCATAACACAAGTGGGGAAAAAATCTTGAAAAATCAAGCAAGAACATTTTTTCTGCCTGCCTTTGTTTTCCTGTGCAATTCCCCCATCATACCTATGTGTTAACACTAGGCTAACAGGGTAATTATATAGGAAAACAAAGGCGTGGGTGCAAAAAAATGTTAACTAGCTTGGTTTTTCAAGATTTTTTCACTCACTTGAGTGTTACGAGGTCATTATCTTCATCTTGAATAAAAGGAATTTAAGAAAAGCGCCTTTTTCTGATTTTTGTTTTTTTTACTTACATAAATTGGGCTCCCTGTGCTATTGCTCAGTGGAATGGCTCTTATCTGGGCCAGTATCTTTGACTAGAATTCTGTCTTCCGTACTAAAAGCAATAAAATCATGCAACTTGAAGCAAAACTGCATTACATTACTACCCCCATTTTTGTTGCTAGTCTGTGGCAAAAGCAACATTTGTCATCAAACTTTCAGTGTAATCATTTACAACAAGCTGCATGGCTTTACAGCTTTTAACACTAGCTTTACTTTGTACTTTAGTTTCTATAGTACAAAAAATAGAGTACTTGCTTCCTGATGCATCTGAAATTGATTAATAAATATATTTAACAAGGATTGTGTGGATTTATTTGCAATATCTAAAGCCCTAATTCGAAGGAGTTGTTAAGTTTAATGCTTATTTTAGGAGTACCATGTTATTAGGGTTAACGATAAATTTTGAGAAAAACCTTATAAGCATGTTAGAGGCGGCCATGGCAGTGGCCAGGAAGTTGCCACTGTGATGGCCGCCTTTACTGTGCAACTACGTCAACCGGGCCACCCCGGATACTATTAGCCAATCAGAACTCGAGTTGAAGACAAAAGATCTCGAACAAATACAGTTTCAAAAATGCGCGTGATATTGGTCTTTCACCGTTGATAGAGTGATTTTAGTCTCACTGTTGAATAACTAACTTTATCTAATTGGCTAATTGTGTTCTGGGTGGCCCGGTTGACGTAGTCGCACAGTAAGAGTAAACTCAGTATCACAGGCAATGATATCCAGTCATTTTAGGTCCTAGCTCAGATGAAGCTTTTAATTTTACTATATTTCTATAAAAAAATTCTGAAATTTATTGATAATTTATGAATTGGAACAGAAACTATGAAAATTAGTTTTTTTGTTTTTGTTTACATTCCTTATCAAATCCAGGCAAAAATAGTTCTTATTGGGCAAATGCTCAAAACAGCCTTGGAATAGTACTCCTGACTACAAAAAACTAAGGATCATCATTATCCATTTTTATCCTGACAACATCTATGCAAGAGTTTGCTAAGTTGTATTGGATTTCCGCCATTAATTACCATTCATAAATAATTTCCTACCTCTGTAAAACTGGAATCAAATAACTAATACACATTAGCTTGAACTGGCATGTTTATTACTGGTAGTTTTAGTCTATGAAATAACAAACATATTTCAAGAGATGGGTTGACAAGTGATCTGAAAGCAATACCAATCAGGTGTGTAACCTGAGGAAAAGGAAATTAGTGTCTGAAAAAGGAAAACGCCCTATTTGTCATAGTCCATATTACTACCGCCATTTTGTAGCTGAAGACAATGCATTCTGCGACGGTTATCTCTCAAACAATGACAGCCAGTGAGATAACCTTCCCAGAATGCATTGTTTTCAGTTACCAAATGGCGGTGTAACATGGACTATGGCGCCCTGAACTTGTTATTTTCCGTGTTCACGTCATTGATCCAACCAATGCCTCGTTCTGCTCTGTAATGTTGGATTCCCCCTCACTTCACTTCTTGTTGATGATGCATAGAATATTTACTCCTGAGAGACCCAGGTTAACACGGCTAGGAAACCAAAGAGAGGAACAATAAAATCTCTTACCATCTTTAAAAGCCTATATTCCCTCCAGGTCCTCGCTAGCCAGCCTGCATATCTCCCCAAAGGAAGGACTTTCTGCCCTGCCCTGCCCTGCCCTCCCCCTACTCCACTTTGGGCTGCTATCATGCAGGTTAGCCATTAGCACTGACAAGAATTCTTTAAGGTGACTGACTACTTAACGTCATTCGATTTGAGCCCACGATGAGTGACTGCACCCACATGGAAACTGCTGACTACAATACTTTTATTGAAGAAAATACACGTTTTGAACTTCGACAGGGCAAAACTCTCAAACTTTGCATAGGATCATGTTTTTCTTGGCTTTTTCCAAAAGAAAAAAATTTAATGACTTGAACCTTTTGAAAACTCGCCACAAGTGAGAATTTGTCTCGAGAAAATCACTTTCGTACCTTATAACTTTTTTGAGAAATGAATATTTTTGGCTTTCTGGGCTTGATTTTTGCCATTTTTCTTTAAAAAATTCAGGAAGTCGGTTGTGTTCAAAAACCAATATGTCGAAAACGAGCTCGGGACACTCCATTTTTCTCCATTTTTGGAATCGGCATAAATTCCTCTATAAAATATTTTCTAATGACTTTTTGTGAAAGTAGTCAGTCACTTAAATGGTCTTTTTTGTTCTGCTTAGATTTGGTGGATTAAGGTGCCAAAACACGCGCAACAAAATCGTGTAACTTGTCGCACAATATTGTTGCAATGTTGCAAAGCGATGTTGCTCGTATTTTCACCCACGTCACAACTTGTCACGCAACAAAAAACTGTTGCAGGTTGAAAAACTTTGTTTCCAAAAAGTAGAAGTACTTCCAATAGCCCATTTGCATTATTGCATCATTTACCAAAATCCTTTGCACTCTTTCTTTTGTTCAGTTCATTAGCAACAATTGTCTTGCTATTCTCGTGGGATTTGAACAAATTTGAATAAGAAAGAAAATCCGCAAAGCATTCTGGTAGTGGTAGTGTGTAGGCAAAATGCCTATTTTTTCAACAAAGTTTCTCAACGCATATTTCCACACCTTTAGGTGTAAGTTAATAGTTTTTTCAACTGTGTTATTTCCTTTACATACCCTAACATTCCATTTTGGTGTGTCTTGACGTGATTTAAAAAGAATATGATAGCATGGAACAAGTTATTTCGACCCTGGCGAACAGAAACACGGATTAAAAACTGCCTATGTACTTTTGGACTGGGAAAAAGGGGTTGTAAAACGAAACTCTTGCTCCAAGGCTCGCTTGTTCGTTATTTTTTCCATTGATGAGTCGTCGGATTAAAGTTCCGTCACTTCGGGTTACAAGAGCTTTCCGAGGGAAAGGCACGAAGAAAATTGAGAAGCGAACGAGACTTTATTGATATTCGCTGACTGGATTCTGTCCGGTGACGTAAGCTATCGACTGTTTCTAAACCAATGAGAAGTAAGAATACGAGACACTAAAGGCTCCGCCAAGCTGTTGAATATTAATGAGGTGCCAAATTTTACAAGTCTCGTTCGCTTTTCAATCTATTCCCACGGAAAGTTCTCAGAACCTGAAGTCGAAATTTGAATACGATGACAAGCAAGCGAGCCTTGGAGCAAGTCTAGTAAAAGGATGACAATATAAACGACAAAAAGACAAAAATAACACAAACGAACAAAATTAAAACTACAACCGGAACAACAAAACCAAGCAACCATCCTACAGGTAAAATCAGCCTAGATCATTTTTGATTATACAGTGCCACAATATAGCGAAAGCATGAGCATCAAGAAATATTTCATTTCGAGAAAAATTTGAGCTTGAAGCCTGAAGTGGAAATATTCACATTTTTGATTTCGTTATTTCCTATATTACAGACCAAAAATTGCCATAAATGTAAGCAATGCATTATGGGATAGCTATCTCAACTCACATCCAGTCAAATGCAAGTTGATGATAACCGTCCCAGAATGCAATGCTGTCAGTTCAAAATGGCGGTCGTAATATGCGACTATGTTGTTTGCATCAAAAAGAAACAGAACAAAAACAAAAACAAAAAGAACCTCCACTACAAGAAACAGGAGATAGAAAGGAAGGGCTGCGAGAAGGAAGGCGATAAAACCCTGAGTAAAGGGAGCGGGAATACAGTACCTTTGCTAAGTCAAAAACCTCATCTTCTATAACCACCTAGAAACCAAAATTAAATTTTTTTAAGTTTTAAAAACTGTCTAGACAGACATCACCACCCCCCGGTTGGCTCAGTTGCCGGTTGAGTGTCGGACTTGCAAGCGGGGGGTCAAGTTCGCTATCCGCCTTTCAGTATGAGTTTTAAAATAACCGAGAAGGTGTTGCCTTTGTAATTACATCTGCAAATGGTAAGACGTTCACGTGGCTCGGATGACCACGTTAAATGGCGGTCCTGTCTCTCCACACAACCTAACCCTGCATTGAAGGAATGTAAAAGAACCAAGGAGGACGTAATCAGGGGCGGATCCAGCTTTTTTCAAGGGGGGTGCGTTTTTTGAGGATAGCCAAAATGATCTGAATAGTCAGCTGTGGAAATCCCATCACGTACTGTCGACTGCGCTTTGATTAGATTAACCAAGTACGCGCTCGATGCCCGCGCGTAAATTGACATTTACTTCGCTACTAGCGCATACATCGTTAAGTAATTTACATAATTTGCATGGCAAGGATTGCAGCTGTCTGTAGCTTTCTTTTTATTTATATTTCGAAAG